>JANRGW010006763.1:0-11143 GCA_024733675.1 Psilopsiagon aymara | reverse complement strand
AAGCCACTGTCCATCATATTTGAAAAATCATGGCAGTCAGGTGAAGTTCCCAATGACTGGAAAAAGGGAAATATGACTCCCATTTTCAAGAAGAGGAAAACAGATGAGCCGGGGAGCTACAGACCAGTCAGCCTCACCTCTGTGCCTGGCAAAATCTTGGAGCGGGTTCTCCTGGAAGGCATGCTGAGGCACATGAAAAAAAACCAAGGTGGTTGGTGACATCCAGGATGGCTTCACTAAAGGGGAATCCTGCCCGGCCTTCTAGGATGGGCTGTGGAACTGATGGACAGGGGTAGAGCAGTTGATGTCATCTACCTGGACTTCTGCAATGCGTTTGACACTGTCTCACATGACATCCTTGACTCTAATTTGGAGGGACATCCATTTGCTAGGTGGACCACTCAGTGGATAAAGAGCTGGCTGGATGGCAGCACGCAAAGAATTGTGTTCAATGGCTCAATGTCCAGCTGGAGGCCAGTAATGAGTAGTGTCCCTCAGGGACTGGTTTTGGGACTGGTCTTGTTCAACATTTTTGTCTGTGACATGGACAGGGGAAGTTTAGATTGTATATGAGGAAGAAATTCTTTACTGTCAGGGTGGTGAGGCACTGGAATGTGTTGCCCAGGAAAGTTGCGAATGCTCCATCACTGGCGGTGTTTAAGGCCAGGTTGGACATAGCCTTGGGTGTTATGGTTTAGTGGGAAGTGCCCCTGCCCATGGCAGTGGGGTTGGAACTAGATGATCTTAAGGTCCTTTCCAACCCTAACTATTCTATGATTCTATGATTCTGTGATTAACTGGGAGGCCTTTTGAAGAATAGCTCATCTGTCACTGTTAGCTGAGAAGAAATTGAATCGTACATGTAGCATGTAACTAGCTATTATGTTGGGCTGGAGCACCACAGATAAAATTACAGGGGTAAAATAATGTTACAAAGGAAACACTGCATTTCCTAGGAAAACAAAACTAAATATTTCCTCATCATCATCTGGTCTTAACTCTGACAAAACTCTGATTAGGATAATGCAGTCAGATGATGGTGAGGATCTTGGTACTAGGTCTATTGCAGCAAACTCAACATAGTCAGGTAATTACCAAGATCATTGTTCTGTTGTTCTATTGCCTGCTTTGGCCTGAGCTACCCAAGTGAGGGCCAGGAATACTTCAGGGGCTGCCAGGGGTTGTTGAGCACTCCCAGTGACTTGTCTGGGCACAGCACTCACTGGTCCCTCTCGTTTTCTTTTATGAGGAAAGTTTGAAAGACACAGTGGACATATTGTGAAACCTAAGCAGTTTCAAAAGTTAGGGACAGAGAAAAAAGCTGATGTAGGAGAAGCAATGTGGACAGAAAGATGAAGAAATGAGGTCCAGAAGCTATTCTGGGGGAGATTTCAAAGAAGAAATATTGGAAATTGAAGGAAAGCAGCTGAAGGTTTTAGAGGATTACAATGACACATTTCTCTCTCCTTGGTTTTTCTAAGGTATTCTGTAGTAAATACCATATACAATGTATAATTATATGCCTCTAAGGATTTATGCTGTGCAGTCTACTGCTTTCCATGAGTATTGCTTTGTTAAGAAAATATGTTGACCCTGGAACAACAGAGACAAGAGGCAATAAGGCATTTTAAAAACCTTTCTGCTGAGAACCAGTTGGATTGAACGGATTAGCTTGGACCTGAGTTTAAAAGTGTATATAAAGGATCCCAGAGCTATAAATAACAAAACACACTGAATTTTACTTTCTATGAGCAAAATGTTAGAGACCTGAGCTGGAAACAAAAGAAGATGATGCTCTTATATGTGCTGTGTCTGCACTCTGCATTTTCATAGAAACACCTGAGGCAGATGAGAATTTAGGTCCAGCACAAACAGTCTCTATTGTAGTCAGCTACAGAATCACTGGCAGTAGGAGCCACAGGGGCTATTGAGCTCTGCTGTCAGGCCCTTTGCCCTCCCTGGTAATGAACTAACTGCTTAAAAATGCATTTGGTTTCACTGAGTTTGAAAGACCACAAAACATTACAAAATCCTAAAGAAAAACAAACTGATATCCTTATGAAACATAATTTATTTTTTCTGCCAAACCTCCACTATGGCATGAACTGAAGACTGATGGATTGACAGATTTATCCCCACAATTCATTTCTGCTCCATGGCTTGAGAAGAATTAGTATTTCTTAGCCAATGAAAAACCTTCAATAATTGTTTCTGTTTCAGATCTGTTTTAACTTTCTTTTCTCTTAAAAGCAGCATTTGCAGTAGTATCTTTAAATTTTTTCCACTCAACAAGTATTTCTTGGCAAACAGGACCTTTGTTTCTTCTTTTTTTTATTGTTGTTTACTTTAATGAGTATTTAAAATCTAATTCTGAGTTCCAAATAAATCTTTAACCAGGAATTTCTAGTTTCAGTTTAATGTTGGTTTCAGTCCGTGGAGAGTTCTATTCACATTCTATGTTACAAAGAAAATTTTCTTTTAAATTATCTCCACAAAAAATGGGGAAAGCATCCATTTTGAAAGCAAAATGGCAGAGAAGGACTGGATCATTGCACCACCAGAAATGGGTTTGAGTTACCTCTGTCATTCACACTCTCATAGTGCTGACCTTTGTGTAAAGCAACTCTCTTTTTGACAGTGGTCATCTCCTTGGTTTGGTAACCTCTGCCATTCATCTGGTGTAGCTAAAAGAAACTGTTAGTGCTGTTGCAGCAGATGGCTGCAATGTTGAGCTCTACACCATAGAGCCTTCACTCCCATACTGATGGATGTGGGGAGAAGTGACAGCTTGCCCAGGCCTTCAGCAGAGGGAGATTTCCAGCCACCTCCCTGTTTCATAGTACCAATCAAAATGGTCCAAGAATCAAAATTAATTATCAAAACAACAGAAGAATGTTTGTTTGCTGTTGCACATCTGCTTCTCTGTCAAGGAAGACCTACATTGAGCAAGAAAGGAAACAAACGTTTTCTTTCTCCACATGTCCTTAAAAACTTCAAAATTTTCACCTAAATGCAAGCTTTGCAACAGTCCTCAAAATGAAACTTTGAGGAAAGGAACAGAATTTCGAAACATTCTTAGTTACTAAAAGGTCCTGGTCACAAATTCTCCAGTTCTCTCTACAGCAGTGTTTCAGTCGGCATCTGTCTCAAAATAGTTTTCTGGATTCTCTTGATGCATAACTTGCAAAGCCATAATTCTCTTTTTCTTCCAAAATGTTTTTGTGAAATACACACACACAAAACGCCTACCAAGTGGTTTTTGTGAAACAGTAAGCATTGCTTATGCTTTTTTTTTAAAAAATTACGTATGTTTTAGGATTCAGAAATGTTCGAGGAACTGGAGAAACCTTTATGGCTTCAGTGAGCTTTGGCTCAGATCCATGCTTACTTGTGTAAACACACACTGGTGCTACTTGTCCCTGTTTTGACCTTGGATGGGAAAGGGACTATTTGGAGGGTGCCACAGGTGCTATGGGGATTGCAGCTGAGATGGGAGATGAATCTGACCCACATTTACAAAGTGATAATGCTTGGAGAAGGAGAAATATACGAGAAGAAAAAGTCTGACTATGAGAGATGAAGTTAGAATAGAAAAGGGAGAAGTGAGCTACCAAGGGCAGTAGCCTCAGGGAGATGAAAAAGATGCTAACTTCTTGATGGAGTGGAGGAGGTTTCTGTTTGCTGCAGTGGTTCAACACTCAGAGCAAATTACATCAACAGGGAGAGAAGAGCCCTGCTCAGCTGTCTGGTAAAGGGCACCTTCCCTGTTATAGCGCACTGTAGTGAAGACAGAACTGAACTTCAAGGAAATAAAAAACTCTGCTCAGTTTTACCCAGGGAAGCTCTCCAAAGCTAGAGCTTTTGATTCTGTATTACCAGTTTAGAAATATAAAAAAAAAAAAATAGGAAGCTCAAGACAGGGCTGCATCATTTCAGGTGTTTTCCATGGGAGCTATAATAGATTATTATTATTATTATTAATTATTTTTCCAATGTCCAAGCACCCCAGCAGGGTGTTTCCTACAGAAATAAAGAAAATACAGTTTTGAAAACAACCTCTCTCTTGTGCTTCCACAGCTGGTCAGCGATTAAATATTAACTCCCCCAAATAATGCTCCCCACCAACCACTCTACCACAATTTAGCTACACCCCAAGTATGATTTTATATATCCCTTATCATACGAAACTCTCACTCTGAAGATTCTCTGTGTTATATTTGGCAATATAATTACTGTTGCCTTAAGTACTTTTTTCCCCATTGAATATTTCCTCCTCATTTATATTATTGCATTCCAAGAGAGTTTTCAGGAGCTGCAGTGAGTTTTCTTGTATTGCCTCCAAAAAAAGCCTCACAGTCTATAGCTTCTGGAGTATAATAGCAACAAGCCACAGATGGTTCAGAGTTATGTTTAGGCAACGTATAATTATTGTTGTTTTTCCTATTGAGCCTCTTGGCTACCATTAAGGACAAGCTCCTATTGTGTTAGACTGTATTCACATATAATAAAAAAAACAAGTATACAATCCCAGACTAATTAATTTAAGGACTGCTCCTGGCAGGTGCTGACCAGTCATGCTAGCTAGATGGAACATTAAGAACCACCTTACACAGCAGTAGAAAAGACACATGCCACCTACAGCAATTTGGGGTTCCCCAGTGTTCTCCCAGTGTGCTAATGGCATCTAGCGTGTGTGTGTACACTGCTAACAAGTAGTTCTGTGAAGAGGAAAGCTTGTTGCTTTTTAAAGTTATTCTTTGATGTATAATTTACTGAGCGCTGACAATATGCTTGGCTCTGCACAGAGCAAAAATTCTGAATGCATGCAGAGCCCTCCCAAGAGAACATGATGTCTCATTAGGTTGAGACGGGGGCTGCAAGCCCCGGATGGCATATTTCCATTTTGCCCTTTCATCTCTCTCTGGGAATATACCTGTGTTGAGTTGGCCACTTTTCTAAACTTGCATTCAAGGTGTTATATGAACAGTTGTAATCTATTTTCTTTGGCATTGGAATATCAAAATGAGAAATGGTTGGGAGTCAACTGTTTTATTTGTAAAACAGACCCAGATGGATAACCTGTGTCTCCTGCTGAAGGGAAAATTGAAGAATGCCGTTCCTTGGTCTCATGTCTACACTTTCTAACAAAGAAGGTTTCAGATTAACTTTTTGGCCCTAGATCAGCAACATACTTGAAAAATGTGCTTAACTTAAAGCACTTCCTCCTCAAGTTCCATTGAAGTGTATTGTCAGCACTCAACAAATAATAAATCGTAACAACATTTGAAGCTAATACACTTTCCTTTCAGAAAGCTACATGATAATGCCATAGAGCAAATGTTATATGCAAAAAATATTTCTTTGTGAAGTCACTCAATGGCACTTCAGCAAGGGTTTAAATGATTTGCTGAACCAGGGTTTCAAATGCGTACATATAATACAACAAGATCAAATTGCAATGTGTGTTTTTCAAAATGTAGGCCTGATCCTGAAAATTGCTAGGTGAATAATTTAATCAGTGCTTTCAGAGTATAAGTGTAGGCTGCAGCTGAAGCCAGAATGCAAAGGTGTCAAATCCCATTAACAAGTATAATAAGTGGTATAGGTGATTACAGTACCTTGCAGAGTACCTGCTGAGAGATGCTGACCTTGAGTGATTGAATCTTTTACTTGCCAGAAGATACTTGTGCAATGCAGAGTAAGAATAATACAAAGAAGTATCCTAGTCACTGGTCAAATGGATTTTTATTGCTTGTGAAGCTTATAAAGCAAAACTACAGTTGAAGCTCTTTGCCTCAGTAGGAGATGAAGTTCCCAATACGCTACAGGGCTGGAAGTTTGGCTGTATGGCCAAGCATCTGGGGTTTTTTTCATTTAACATAGTCAGATGACATTTTTAAGGAATGCCTATACTAAATAACATCGTGATTGAGAAGCAGGCTAACTTAGCTCATCTTTTGCTCCTGCTGGTTGCTAAATTGCTACCGGCTCACTAATCTAAAACCAGACCAGGAGAAAAAATTCAACAGACCTTGCACTGTGGTATAGAGGTTTCCTCATTCTCTAGTCTGAAGGATGTTGGTGCGTGTGTTGTGAAGCATACTCTAGGGAGCCGATCCAAGAAGCAGAACTGGCTGCTGGCTGTGAGGAGCATGTGCTTGGCTGCCTGCGCTGCCCAGCTGCTCAGCGTGTGGGTCCCTCATTGTCTCTGGGCAGGCGCTCCTCTGGGCGCTTGTGAAACACCAACCTGCCAACCACCCTATTGACATGCTCTGTGATCTTGCTAGGTTGTGTGTGAGGGAAAGGTTTCTTTGCTGAGTTTCAAGCCCTCCTGCCACACAAAAATTAGACCACATATGCCCATGGGACTTGGAGTTGGGCAGGAGAAGAAAGCGAGGGAGGAGGGGTAGGAGCAAGGCAAGGGAAGGGAAAAAAAAAAAAATCAAATGCTGTTGTGGTTTTCTCACATGGTAATTATTTACTTTTTAACAGCAATAAGAAAAGCATGCATGGCTGGAGGTTTGGCACTTCCAATAGTATTCAGGGGCCACTTTGGGTTCCTCTGCTTTCCTGGGGCATGTGGAAGAAAAGATGCAAGAAGCCTGTGGGCTTCTCCAAGCCCATTCCCAGCAGCAGACTAAGTGCAGTCCCCATATGCATTCGTGGGCAGTGGTGACTAATGCAAAACTTACAGGAAGGCTGGCAAGGACCATGGCACTCCTTGACCCACATGCCTGTGAGCTGCATCTGCTGAAATAGCTCTGTGTAACACTGTCACGCTCCGCTCCCAATAAAAAAGAAAAGAAGGATTGCTGGATTCTTTTACACGTCTAATAAGGCATTAGAGAGGCGAGCAATATTAAACTTTCTATCTGCCTTACACCTCTGCTGAGCCAGGGGTGGCAGCCATTCCTAGCTCCAGAGTGTAATCTGGGAATGCAGCTGCACCCTTCCTCCAAGAAAATGTTCAGACATGCTCTGTCAGCTGTGTCCAAGTTCTGTCCCTTTATTTAGCATTAAAGCATTGTCTGTTAGCTTCCACACATAGTTATAGATGCCCAAGAAAAGCTTTGGGAAAGGAAGGGTACTCTGGTAATCCATAGACATCTTTTGGAGTATAGGTAGGGCTAAGCCAAACACTGCTGTGTATGGCACTGCCAACTTAGGAAATAAAAGGAGCACAGATGTAGAAAAAGCAGAGTTCATCTGCATTTTACTAAGGATAAACCCTCTGGATACTTAGCTGATAAAAAATATATTATTTCAAAGATGTGATTTACCACATTACATTAGGTTTCCATAAAGAGGTAAAAGCCAAGCTGCACAGAAAATATCACCTTTCAGTTAATTTGGTTCTATTGTCCAAAGCTGCGAAGTCCTAGCATTATTTGTAGAATTATGTGTTCAGAATTTTTACTATCAGCTAAAAGAACTTTTTCCTTTAGATTTCCTCTCAGAAAAGTCAAACTTTTTGGGCTAAAGTACTGTATAGTAATTTTTAAAAGTTTGAAATATTAGCTTGAAGAACATGCCTGGTATGTAAAGACTCAGTCAAATTACTCACTTTTTATTATAAGCAAGTTTAGCTATTGGCAACACACAGAAAACTCATATGAACAGATAATAGATGCTTTGGCTTAGTAGCAATGTCAAAATATTTAAAAACATAGTCACTTTGAATCAAATTAAATACTTTTCTGGAAAATGTACAGTTTAACCCCTACTAAAATACATTAATGAGAGTTTGAGCAGCTGTATTCATAGTAAAGGGAAAATAGCAATATTGGGATTTCTTAAATTCTAAAATGTAAAAGACA
This sequence comes from Psilopsiagon aymara, assembly GCA_024733675.1. Taxonomy (NCBI): domain Eukaryota; kingdom Metazoa; phylum Chordata; class Aves; order Psittaciformes; family Psittacidae; genus Psilopsiagon; species Psilopsiagon aymara. The sequence continues at coordinate 3,326 of JANRGW010006763.1, read as the reverse complement.
AATATTAGAAAAATAATTTCAAAATAACAGTTAATATTTTATTCGAAACCATGCTTGGTCCTTTCTTCTCTTCCCTTTCCCCTTTCTCCCAAATTGACAAAATTAACATCGGTTTGCAGAAGTGCTGATTGTTACTGAATATATGCAGTAAAAACACTTGCCCATCTTTAGCTAAAAAGAGTATCTTTTTTAGAGCACATCAGAGGAGGCAGCTGAGCCTGGGCGCAATCAATAGATCTAGGGGCAAATGCCTTGCAGTTTTGGCTCTGGGTAACTGCCCACTAGATACTCATGCATGTCTACTTTTAACATGTACTAAATTGGGAGAATCTAAAATATGACCCTCAGAACAATTCAGAAGCCAGAAGAGCCTGTGCCGACCCATATAGCTCAGAGCAAAGCCAACAGCCCTTATTATTGCATCAAAGCTTCCAGAATGTTACCCTTGTTATAGAAAAATCAGCACTGATTTAGATTTCCCAACCCAGCATTACAGGGTGGGAAATATTATATGAGCACAGGTTCCCTCTCAAAACAATGAAACAGGAACGCACTTTAAGACAGAGCTATCCTTTTATTCTGCATCTGTATAGTCTCTTTCACAGTGGGAGTCACAGAATCATAGAATAGTTAGAGTTGGAAAGGACCTTAAGATCATCTAGTTCCAAACCCCCTGCCATGGACAGGGACACCTCACGCTAAACCATATCACCCATGGCTATGTCCAACCTGGCCTTGAACACCACCAGAGATGGAGCATTCACAACTTCCCTGAGCAACCCATTCCAGTGCCTCACCACCCTAACAGTAAAGAATTTCTCCCTCATACCCAATCTAAACTTCCCCTATTTAAGTTTGAACCCATTACCCCTTGTCTTCTCACTACAGTCCCTAATAAAGAGTCCCTCCCCAGCATCCCTGTAGGTGCCCTTCAGATATTGGAAGGCTGCTATGAGGTCTCCATGCAGCCTTCTCTTCTCCAGGCTGAACAGCCCCAACTTTCTCATCCTATCTTCATACAGTCCCCTGATCATGCTTGTGGCCCTCATCTGGACTTGTTCCAAAAGTTCCATGTGAATCCAAGCCCTACTGTTTTGTGAATAATATCAAAAACAATAACCATTCTGGCTATTTCTAGTAAAAGCTGGGAGTGTAATTGCCAGTTGCACTTTTGATAGCACAAAATTGTTTTGAAAAAGCATAAGAAAAATATAAAAACCCCACACAAAACAAACAGAATAAACTCAATTAAAATCAGCGCTATACACCCTCCTGAACAGGTTCTTACCCATCGCTGGATCTCTGTTCCTCTGCACAATTTCTCCATCTGTCGGAAAATTCTGCATTTACTTTCAGTCTTTATTAAGATTCTTTCTAGTAAAATGCTCTAGCATTTTTGTCCAAAATCTGAAGTCTTGGAAGCAGGCACCTCTAACAGTTTTTTGTGCTGGTAAATCTTTGCATCATGCTGAGGTATGTTGAAGAGGCCAGAACTTAATTTACGCAGGTGTATAACTTAGAGAAGTGTGAACAAATACATTTTGTTCTATACTCATGGGCATGCATTTGCTTTGAATGCACCATCTATGAGATACAGCCTAGATTTCAGATGACTTCTCTGCTGTTTCAAAAAAACAAAGGGGAATATTTAATTTTGTTGATTTGTGACGGAAATCTTATTTGCCACTCTTCATTCACAGTCCTCAATGGCAAATGAGCACCAGTTGTTCCATTACCTTCCTGGGCCAGTTTGGGGAGTTTTGAAGTAATTTGTGAGAGATGTACTTTGTCCCCATCACAGACTCAGGCTTCAGTGTGAAGAAATGAACTGCAAACTAGAACTAAATATTCATCTGATTCTTCTGATTCAAGGGAATTAAATCACTTACCTCAGCAATTAATATGAATATTTAATGAATATTTTTTCTTTTACATAACTTATTTTAATTCTATTTCCTCCAGGAAATGAAAAACTTTACAAGTATTTTCAGACAGATCAAAATGATATTACTTTAAACATATGCTTTTTCAATGGGTTCGCTGATTTAAGAGTCTCTCACTGACCTTTCATTGACTTTTCCCAATGTTATATTTTTATGTCTAATTGAAAACAAAGACAGATTAATAATAAACAATGAATGGAGTACTGAGTCAGGACTGAAAATAGCAAGCACCTTATGCAGGCCATATCGTATACAGTGTATGCAAACTAAGAGGAGACAAAGAAGCTTAGGGAGCTTACATAATAAAGAGGAAATGGATCCAGTCTTCAACTTTTAAAGCTGGATTCTTATAAAAACTCAAATGTACCAAAAATTTAAATCAAATAAGACATGGATAGCTGAAATAATCCTCAGCTGGCTGAGCATGGGGGTTTAGGGTTAGTTCAGGGAGAGTTCAGAGGAGTTTCCAAGCACAAATTCCCTTTTTCCTTTATCCAGATACTCCCAGTGGGGAGCTCCTGAGCAGTAAGGTCACCAGTCTTAGTCAGAGCCCAGACGAATCTGGTGAAAACTCAGTTCACCTCCTTCATGAAGGTAATATCACTTTCACATAAACAAGATGAACAAAGTGTCCACGTCACTGCACTGAAATGTGCATGGAGAAAACACAACATTATTCTTACAGATATTTTTTATATGAGATTTAAATTAAGATATGTTGCCTGAAAGGCTTCCCCGGTTCTCAGCAGTTTTCAATAGCCAAGGGGCTCCTATGAAAACTCTGCAGAGCTGCTTCGAATCTGTGCAAGGGGTTAATGTTGACTCCTTGGCAGGGAGGCAGGTTCAGGGTTGGTTAGCAAGTCCCTTGGGTTGGCTATCACCAGCACCCCACAGTTGCCTCTGAGCAGACCACATTAGCTTCTTTTTCCCATTCATGTATACAGTTAGCATATGCAGAGTATGTCAGCCATATTCTCAAGTTTGTAACTAGGGTTTCTCTGCTGAGAGGGCTCTAACTGGAGTTTTGTGGTGTCTGTAGATATGGCTGCAGTGACAGACCCATAGGTTGCTTGAGGTTGAAAACTAAAATGTGATTTATTTCCCCTGGTGGGTCTGGCATGTGTGTTTCAATGTCTGGAATACATACTACATTACTATTAGTGCTTAACTGTGTGTTTAAATAATCTCCTAGAAAACAAGGAAAAGGGGAGCTGAAATAAACATAGAATCATAGAGTCATAGAATAGTTAGGGTTGGAAAGGACCTTATGATCACCAAGTTGCAGCCCCCCTGCCATGGACAGGGTCACCTCACACTAAACCATGTCACCCAAGGCTATGTCCAACCTGGCCTTGAACACCACCAGGGATGGAGCATTCACAA
>JANRGW010006760.1:0-23741 GCA_024733675.1 Psilopsiagon aymara | reverse complement strand
ACAGGGAAGAGCTTCTGCCCAAGAGCTCATCTCAGTCTCCCCTCTGGCAGTTAAAGCCATTCCCCTGTCCTGTCCTTACAGGCCCTTGTCCAAAGCTCCTTTCCAGGTTTCCTGCAGCCCCTTCAGGCACTGGAGCTTCTCTAAGTTCTCCCCTTAAAGAGCTTTCTCTTCTCCAGGCTGAACAAGCCCAGTCCTCTCAGCCTAATGCCATAGGGATCTGCATCTTCTCTCCCATCTCATTAGCCTGCCTCTCCTAAGAGGGTAAAGACTCCCCTTATTTAAAGGGCTCACCTTTAGGCTATTCTCATGTAGCTTTGGACCACTGCCTCAAGAAAAGACTGGCAGACACCAGAGTGCTGCTTCTCATCCACGCAGCCTGAGGACCTGTTTTGGATTCATGGAGCTCGCAGCTGTACCTCATTCCACTGTCCCAGAGAGCCCCATCTGCCCTTGATGACAGTTTTCTCTCTCTATTTGCCCTTTAAAGCCTGGTTTAAGTAAAGAAAACCAAAGTGGAAGAGAAGCGCCCTTCCTGTAACGTGCAGTGCTCTGACATTATGCAGGGTGACAGCTCTGCTACTGAGCATCTGAATCCACGTGCAATGTATAGCTGCTGGAAACCGAGCATGCATGGCTCTGGCAAGGGCTGCGAGCACAGAGGAGAAATCCACCTCAGCATGTAGCTCGTGCACACGTGCAGAGGCACTTACTAAGCCACAATAGCTGTGCTGCAGGGTATCTTTTGCCTGCTTATTGTGCAGGGATTAAGGCTTGGCTGCCTTGATGAGAAAGCTGTCCCGAATGCCCACAAACTCTCAGCATTCCCAGTTAAAGCTGTTTGAAAGAGACAGGAAAGGCAAGCAGAAAACAATTCCCACTCTGCCCTTTAAAACAAACTTGACTTTAAAACTTAATTATGTGCAATACAGACTCATTCCTATTTCCTTTGCCAAGCTGCTGCTTGGTTTTGATCTCACATCTCATGGGGTGCTCACCCTCACAGGAAAGAAGGCTTTGATTAGGAAGAAGCAAAGGCTGCTGAAGAGGAGAAAGCCAGACTGAATGGCAAGACCAGCAGCGTGTTGCTGCCTCTGCCACTCACCTGCTCTGTGTCCTTGGGCATGCGACACTGGCTTCTGGGGCTTTGTTTTCCCTGTTTTTACAGGAGGAGGGGAGGCAATCATTTTCCTCCTGCACATTTTGCTTGGAGACATAGGACAGCAAAGTGCTAAACTAGAGCAGTAAAACCATTCTGGTTAGCCTGAAGACAGCTCCAAGGAAGTAGCAGAATGCATCTATTATTTTTCCCCTCATCTTTTTGAGCACAGCTAATGAAGAGAAAAGAAAACCCCTTGCTGAGTGCAAGCAGCAACTGTGAGAGTGATGCACCGAGATGTAGGAAACACACTGGAGTGCAGGAATTCGGTTACATGGCTGTTTGCAAATTAATGGCTAAATCAATTAAATGAAAGCATGGGATTCTCTTGAGGAAAGTCGAGTCGCAAGGAGAAGGGGAGGGGTTGCGGAGTGGGGATGACATAATCACGTTTGCGAATCACCAGCAGTGTGCATGCTTTAATCCATTAATGGGGTTTTTTATCTGTGATCATAAAAAGCAGGTTACATTCAGCCTGGAAGGGAGTGAGGGTTGGAGGAGAGGGGAGGGGAGAGAAAGAGCAAGAGACAGAGACAGACAGAAAGCAAGAGAGAAGGAGAGCACAATTCACTCGGTGAATTGCTCGCAAGCTTGGGGCTGGTAATTAGGGATCTCAGGAGAGCAGTTTCTCAGAATAACCCTCTCTCCTTCCACTGGACCGAATGGAGACAGTGGTTCAGTCCTGCTGATATTTTTTAAGCCCTCCTCACAGTTTGATGGGCATTCCCAGCGCTTTTGTGCACGTCTCGGGAAGCGTTGACGTGGAAAGGAGCAGAGAGGAGGGGGAGGTTGGAGACAAAAACTGCAGCTCTTCTAAAAATACGGAGGGCATGCAAGAGTGTGAGCAGGCTGGCGAGGAGGGCGAGGTGGGTGCACCTTGCACCATGTTCCCCGGGTGCCGGCGCGGAGCAGTTTCGGACATGTCCCTCCTGTGACTGGACGCACCATGAGCATCTGGGAGGTGATCCTGGCTTTCGTGGTGGTGGTGCTGATGCTCGTGGCCCTGCTGGCCAATGTGCTGGTGCTGATGTGCTTCCTGTACAGCGCTGACATCCGCAAGCAGGTCCCAGGATTGTTCATCCTCAACCTCACCTTTTGCAACCTGTTGATGACTGTTTTGAACATGCCCCTGACCTTGGCTGGGATCATTTACAAGAGTCAACCAGGAGGAGATCAGATCTGCCACATTGTGGGTTTCCTGGAGACTTTCCTCACCACGAACTCCATGTTGAGCATGGCAGCTTTGAGCATTGACAGGTGGATTGCTGTGGTCTTCCCTCTAAGTTATCACTCCAAAATGAGGTACAGAGATGCTGCTCTCATACTGAGCTACACGTGGTTGCACTCGGTGTCGTTCCCGATAGTGGCAGCTTCTCTCTCCTGGGTGGGTTTCCATCACCTCTATGCCTCCTGCACCCTGTACAACAAGAGACCAGAGGATAGGACACAGTTTGTGATTTTCACTGGGGTCTTTCACACCCTCAGCTTCCTCCTCTCCCTTATAGTCCTGTGTTTCACATATCTAAAAGTGCTGAAGGTGGCACGGTTCCACTGTAAGCGGATTGACGTGATCACTATGCAGACCCTGGTGCTGCTTGTGGACATTCATCCCAGGTAAGGTGCCGGTGCATTCAGCAAGTGAGACTCTTCGCTGCAGAGGAAGCGAGGACAGGGTTCAGTATTATGTTAAATACAGTCTGATTTGTGCCACAGCAGGGGATGGGGAGGGGGAGAAAGCAAGCATCCTTCTTGTCAGTTTCTATTCTGCATGTTTCTTTTACTTGTATTTGTTTTACCGGCTGCAGAAGCAACTCTTTTTTGTTCTTGTTAAGGGCTTGCATTGGGGGGAGAGCAAACAAACAGGCAGTTTTGGCTGGGCATGCACTTCCCTTTGAGACAGTGATCAGATCACTGCCGTTTGTCTCCGAAGGTGGATTTAGCAGTCGATTGATTTGCATTTGTTGTCACTGTCAGCCCAAAACACTGCTGGATCCCTAAGAAGGAGCAGGCAGAGGGTGCACATGTCCCTTCAGTTGGAGTTCTGATGGAAGCTGGGTGCTGTGTCCTGCTCCTTCACCTGGCAGTTTCCCTATTGTCATGCTCTCTTTAACTTTATCTTTCCTGAAGGCAGATCTGTCAGAGAGTGACATCTGCAAAATGCATACACTCAAGTGCTTATACTTACGTCTAGGTGAGAGACTTCAGTCGTGATGTTAATATGACAAGCAAGGGAAGTATAAAGTTCATTTCAAATGTCAGTCTTTATGCAAGCTCCTTGTGCCTAGACAGAGGAGGTGAAAAGTCTCTGGGCACTGGGAGGATAAAGAAGTTGAAAGCAAGCTCCAAAGGGGAATGAATGCGTCCTGGGATACTGTGCAAGAGTTATGTCAGGGATTAGACACAAACTATAAATCTTACATGAATAGGTATGCCTGGATCTGGAAGGGATGCAGATTTCTGTCTGATACAGGGGCAGAAGTCTGCCTGGAGCTAAGGAAAGCTGAGAGCAGTCAAGAGGGCAGTCCCAAGCCAGACATCCCACCTGATCCCCCTTCAATGTCCTTTGCTCTGCAAGCTGGAGGTAGACACCAGCTCTCTCCATTAGCAGCCAGCCAGGAGCAGGGTTTCAGGACTGAAAGCACATGTGACTGTCCTCAAAAAAAGGTCATAATTTGGAGATTCCTAAGCCCAAGACAAATAAATCTGAAAGGATCAGGGCAGGACAGCACACTGTTAGAGGAACAGGAATGTTTGCTCGGAATTCTCTACTTAAGCTGTTTGATCTTTCCCTTGACCAAGTATGCAGAGCAGAACTTTGGGCAACTCCTATAACTGTTCTTGAGAAACACATGTATAAATCTTCCCTTACTCACCTAGTCACATAGAGGAAAAAACACCCCCCTGCCCTACGTGCTGTCTGGTTGCTAAACTGTGCCTCAACTGGTCTTAGCTCCCGCACGCACTATGAGATGTGGTGGTTACTCCTTGACAGTGCCATAAACCTACCAGGGCTATTTGAAATAGCAAGAATTATGCCTAATGCTTAAAGTATGCTTGGACTGCACAGCAAAGTTTAGGAAAAGGACAAAGATTCCAATGCTCTTTCTCCTCCTCTGCATGTTTTCTGGTCCAGGTTAACTTGAGGATGTTTGCAATCATCTCACAGAGGGGTGGATTCAATGGGGCTGTGGGAGTAGTATCTCCTTTCTTTAGAGGAGGCAAGTAACCTGTAGTACTAACTCTTCTTTATCTCTCACATCAGGTTATTTCAATGCTTCTCTCTAAGAAAGGAGAGTTTTAGCTTCCTTTTTAGACTGCATAACTGGTGGCTGATTAATGGTCTATGGCGATGTTGCCTTAACTGGGACAGCTGGCACCACTGAAAAGGCTACACCTCAGATTGCCTTCCCTGCTGTGAGAGCCACACAAAAGTTGAAGGTCTCCTGGAGAAGTCAGTGACATTCACAAAGCTCTGACATAGCAACAGCATCATTTGAATTACCTAAGTGGTATATATACAGGCTGTTTCAGTGTTAACCGTAGTACCTAACAGCATAGACATGGATGCTGGGAGAATGCACATGAGAGAACTAGGTTTGCAATTCCACCTTAGATTACCCTGACTTCTCTGGCTTTTTGCACGGTCTTGTTTCAAGGCTGAGAAATGTGTACAGACAATTTCCTGCTTCCTATGACTCAAAACCCACCCGCAAGGGGGTCTAGCGACAGACATTATGACAGATGGCTTCATTACCTGTGACTTGGGAAGACATGAGTGATCTTCTGAAGATCATTCAAGAGGAGTACAAAGGAAACCTCTAAATACCACACAGCACATGTGAATGTTGAGGGCACATGCCCTTTCAAGTTAGCTTAGGCATTTTTACTGGGTACTGCTTTTTTCTTGACTTTGTTCTTAAGACCAAAATATCTTAGGTATTGTGAGATGTTTAGGCAAGACCTCACTTAAGTGCTTAACCCATGTGTTTCTTCACTCAAATTATCTATTCTACCTTTTTGGTGTATTCAGCTCTATGCATCCTAAGGTTCAGTATCTTATAAATGTTGTTTAAAATACCAAACCTTAAAAGGGATATTTCTAAGAATCTCCAAGATATTAAAATCTTCAAACAAAAGCTTAGTCATAATCCACTTCTATTACTAGTGTCACTGCTGGAACTCACATGTATGTTCTTATCTTAGTGCATTAAAGTGTGCACAAAAGCAGAGTGCTCATCTGCTTACATTGTCTATATGAAGAAGTGAGATAAAATATCTTCCTCTGTGATGTGGTATTTACTAACTACACCTGGAAAGGCTGAACAAAAGAAACTGGTTGAAGTGTATCAGGACTTCCCAAGTCATGTGTGAGATCCCGGATTCAAAAGACACCTTTCTACGTGCCAGGAAGGAAAAGATGTAACTGGGGAAACTGTTAGAGACAAAAACCATGCCACTTTTACACTCTGACACCCCCTCAGTTTAACTTAGTTCGGAGATTTCTTTTCCTACATCACTGTGTGCCTGGGATACTATGAATTTAATAACACAGGACTTAGGTTAAGCTGTCAAAGATCATCTGTCTGTACCTAAAAATACTCCAAGTTCTCTAGCTCTTGCAGAACTGAGAGTACATAGGTTCTCTTGAAAAAGGTGGATTTTTTTCTTTCTGAGCTGTCATTTCTAGCTGCAAATAACTCAGACGCAGAACATGTAACACATTTAGATGTGTTTTCATTCTACTTACGCATATTCTTTGACAGGAAGACAATTTCCCATTTCTAGGAGAACAAACTTTTCCTCCAGAATTTATTTCATTTTGCACATCATAATAACAGCTCCGGGTACTGGCAATGTATACCATCATATACCATGTATAAAACAGAGCAAAGGAAACACATTTTCCCTACCAGAACCAAAAAGTAATATAAAACTCATAGCCACAGAGATCACTGAAGCACACTGGGATCCTCAGGACAGTCCGTGTTTAAATGATGATCAACCGTATGTAGATACAGCAAATAACATAAGAGTATGGCCATAAATCTCTTAGCTATTAATATATGTAAATGTGGAATCTGACAATGACTCATCGGTTATAAATTTATCATAAAACCAGAGAGATTGATGCTAAGCAGTTAAAAAATGCAGCCCATGGGCCAGACCATTCAGTTTGCCCAAGGTGTGATTTTTGTTGCCACCAGATCTATGCAATGAGTCAACACGTAGCAGTGTTGTTATGTGCGTAGAGAGGGGATTCAGGACTCAGTCTGGCTCTGGTTTTGCCCTTTCCCAAAGGGATTTGCTCAGGTACAGATGGTCCTGGTGCTCTGGGACATATAACCAGTGCTGCCCATCCAATCTAACCATCTGGTGAAGAGAGTAACTCATCCATTTCCCTCAAAATGCACAAAAAAGCACAGGAGTTACACAAGCAGGTAGAGAAGGAGGATAGACTTTGATGCTATTACTCTTTTAGTAAGCTAATGTGCTGATTCCAAAGGAGATTTCCCGCAGTAGAAGTGTGATCTCAGCCCCTGCTCCAATCACCTGGCTGGCACACCAAAAGCCTTCCCAGCTTTTCTGATGCTCTGGTGAGATCACTGGGAAAACCAGAAGAGAAACTCTTGTCCTAAAAGGCCACAGGTAGCGAAAAACCCCAGGGGGTGTCTAATTTGTACCTGATTAGTTGGGAATCAAGGCTGGTGTGAGGCGAGCAGTCAGAATATCACAGTGCTGGAGATCTGTTACATGATTCCCAGCTTTGCAGAACGTTCAGCACAGGCAGAACATGAAAGATTTATTGCCACACAGTTCACAGATATGGGATACAGCGATTGCTCCAACATTGGGCTGAATATTCAGAGCATGATTTTTACCTGTTATGATTTCACTGTGGTTCATTGCTTATCTTGCTGTGAAGTTTCTCCTATCTAAGGTAGTGATGTTAGAATTGCTGTTTCTAGGGAAGTAGCATGCTGCCTACCTCACTCTGGATATTCTCCAAGTCTCTGAATAATATGAGGCAAACTCTGGGTTCAAAATACTGCTTACAGTAATTCAAAAAGGAGCTGTAACTGAATTTAAGGCTGAATTCCACCACTTCTTTTATTATACATAAACCTATATGATGGGGGTGTGTGCATATTAATATATAATCCTGTATTTCTCAGTGATTGGTTTTGGAGAGTAGGATAATCATGCAATGAATTTTAATACTTGCTGTTGCCCCACATAAATGCAGTGCACCTGGTATTGACTTCTGTGATTACAACAGTTCCTGGAAAGATTGATTTCCATCATTCCATAAGTAAAGCCATTAAAATCTGCTACCTGATATTATGATTCATGTTCTTGTTTGTGTTGAATGTCACACAGCGTAAGAGAGCGTTGTCTAGAAGAACAAAAGAGGAGGAGGCAGCGAGCAACAAAGAAAATAAGTACCTTTATCGGTACTTTCATACTTTGTTTTGCACCTTATGTAATTACGAGGTAAGTGTGAACCTACATACTGGGAAAGAGTACTGAGATGCACTCTTAGCTCAGAGAAGTAGGGCACTCCAAGCCAGAAAATGATTCAAGTCTCCTGTAAAAATGCTGTGCACCGTTTCCACTCTTATGACAGAGACTGCTTTTACTGAGTAAAAAAACCCTATATAAAATGCCATAGTGCTTATGTGGTACAAACCCGATGCAGTCCGTGGACCAATCTCTGTCTCGTCAGCCCAGCCAATGTGTTGGTTGCATGAGAGTAATTTAATTTAGGAAGTCAGCCCATGGGATTTTGTAGGCTCTTTTCAGATTCCCATCCTGGTTCAGGGAATAGATCAGTCTGTAAAAATCTGGTCAACAAGATCCAACTGAGGTGAGAATATGGTCCACAGACTTAAATGATAGCTTTGTCTGGCTGGATAGAGTTTATTAGTCATAAACATCAAATATCAAAGCTGTTCTGTTATATGGCTAAAGAAAAGTCCTGTGATTTATGGTCAGATGTCTATCTATCTGCTAGTTTATCTTTGGGAATGGCTCCAGTGGGAAATACAAAATTACTCCTATGAAACATAAAGTATTGGAAAGTGAGTATATCCAGAAAGGTGTTATCTAGCTGTGGAAGAAAATTTGCAACTTGCATTCCTCATTAAAAACTCTGGAAAAACTGAATTGCCGCTATGCAGAATAGAGAAAGAAAACAATATTTTTAAAGTATCTCCTATTCTAATGCTATCAAATTGAAATTATTGGGGCTGACTTCAGCCAAACTCAGATCTACCATAAATAATCATTAAAAAAACTGAATTAAGTGGGCATGTGCCAACCCCAAGTTTTTCCAAGTCGGTATAATATCTTGAATTTCTATTTCTAACAAAACTGTTCACAAGAAGGTATTGCAATCTCTTGGTAAAAATAGAAACCTGCATGTGACATTGGTTTTATGTTCATGATAATAATAGGCAATTGATTCATGCTGTTTATTTATAACAATGTTGCAAATACATTTGTAACTGTATTATGAGATTTACCTTCACTTTCACTTAGTAGTCACAAAAAAGACACTCTGTACCACACACTCTAAAATATGACAGGGCTAATAATTATAGACATTTAACCTTAGTTCTCAGGGTACAAGATATTGAAGGATTTGTGGCATTGCAAATGGTTAATTTTCATTTTATGCTGGGTCTGTGAACTTAATGAAAATCGTCACAGTCCCAGAATAGCTGGCAGCTTCATCCTGAGTGACGCCGAGTGCTCTAACCAGAACTGTCAGAAGTATTTTTGTGCTCCTCCATAGGCATCTCAGCCCAGCAAACAGGCACCACCTCCTCACCTTCTCTTAACTATGTGGCATCTTAATTTGTTTCCCAGTAAACTTAAGATACAGAAGAGGGGATAGAAAAATCCTTAGCCTCCTCCCTTTAGACCATATAAGGGCCATTTAAATGTTCCCCATCAGTCTGTTGAGGGCTGACAGCTTTGCCAGAGAAAGCAATGATGAGAAGAGTCAAAACAGCTTTCTGAATGCATGATGCTTGCTTGCTCCAGGATAGACTTGGACACTGGTCAGGCAGGGTAAAAGGCTATCATTTTCCTGGCCTTTTTAGATCTAAAACATCTAGGGGGATTCTGCTCAACCAGCTACAGGGAATTATGGAATCATATAATTATAGAACAGTTTTGGTTGGAAGGGACCTTGAAGCTCCTCCAGTTCCAACCTCCTGCCACAGACAGGGACACCTTCCACTAGAGCAGCTTGCTCCAAGCCCCATCCAGCCTGGCCTTGAACACTGCCAGGGATGGGAATTCCCTCTTTAGCTACTTGAGAGACTTTGCTGAACGTTGTACTGTTTGAGGACTTCCCTGTGCCTCACATGTATGTCTGAGGGTGCTGAAGTCAAAGGGACTAGTAGGCTTTTGAGCTTAGTTATGTCAGCAAGTATTATTTTCTGGACCATGTCCAGTGCTTTGTAGGTAGAGTCAGAGATGGAGGCAGTCAATTAGCGCAACACAGTGAACAGAAGAGAGTGGATGAAGTCTATTGCTCAGCTTCTCATTCAGACGGCCAACTCTAATCAGCAATACACTTAAACTAAACACGTTTTTAAGTACTTCATGGATTGAGGTGTGAAAGCAGTAAATCATGAGCTTTTATTATAGAACATCTTTCTGCTTCCCCACTAAAAAACTAATAGTTGTCTCTAGCAATTCCATGAACCAGTCACAGAGTTGTGCTAATAACCCTAACCAGATAAATTCTTCTCTAGGTAAACCAGAGTTTTTCAGATTATATTAAGGCAAAAATCAGATTAGGCACCTCTTCTACCAAGAAAATGCCCTTCTAATTGGTTAAGTAGCTGACCTGAAATAGAATCTGATTCTTTTTGTTTCAGTGCTTCCACTGTACCTATATGACAGATGCATTACCTCATAGTAAATACTTGTAGGCATAGCTTGTTTCTTGGTTTGTAAATAATCTATTAGTACACATCTCTTCTTTTGCTATATTTATCATTATGCAATTCAATAACATTGTTCAAAGCACTTTCTGCAAGGAGCTTTTGCATAAGAAAACTTAAAGTAAGTCATATCAATTTGTAAAATTCATTTCCAACTCCGGGCATTTCACATTGAAATAAAGAACTCTGCATACGTAGGTTAATAAATGCTGTCAATGTGTGAGGAAATTGGCCTTAAATTAAAAAACCTGAAGTAATATCAGAAAGAAGTTCATAGTCCCAGTCCTCAGGTTACAGAGGAGTATGGTGGAACAGGCAGAAGATTTATATTCTCTTTATCATCTCTGGGGGCCAAGGATAAGCAAACTGCAACTATGCTTTTAAATTGGTTGCCTACTGTCTGCATGCAGATCCTTCTCAGGCATGCACAGCTTAAGAGTTCTTCTGCAAGTCATCTTTCTGGTCAAAAGCTTCAGCTGATGTTAGGTAGAGATAGTTTCCTTCTGGGTGGAGAAACCTTTTGGTACAAGCTGGCCAGTCCTGTTTGCTACCCTCATCTCTGTGCTGGGAGATGGTTCTTGCAACTCTGAGGAACAGGAGCAACTAAAGGCAGTGGTCTGCAGGATTTGCAGGTCTAGCTGCAGGACTCCAAAAGTGGTACTGCTTCCTCTCAGAAGCTGTCTGGTTGCAATACATGTATCACTTCAGACGCAAAACTGGCTTAGAGTTAATTGGGTAATGATACTTGTGATGCCATTTTTTTGTACTGGGAAGCAATTATTAAATAGGCCTTTTTCCCTAGCAAGACAGCATGCAAAGAATTCAACCTACCAAGCAATAAAGTGAAAGTAGAGTAAAATAAACATCAAGATAAAACTCATGGTCAGCTTATTCATGTCAATAGCACAGTAGAAACAACTAAAGTATAACTCTGATTCTATGGGACTTGTGTGGGAACAAAAGGAATCTGAAATCTGACAGAAATATAAGGAATGCAAGAGCTGATACAAATCCTTGAGGAAAAGACTGAGCTTCTTCTTGTGAGAACTGCATCATCTACCAGCTCCAAATGCCAGCTCCTGAACAAGAAGACATTTTAGCTTGTTTGAAACTGGTTTATCCAGAGTTTTCTCCATAACTCAGGGTTATTATTCTTAGGTTTATGTAATGCATAACAGGTATCTTGCCATTGTAGGAGCCTTTCAGTTGGATGTGCAAACGTTCATGAAAACATTTTATTGTAGTGATTAACTTAATGTGTATATAAAGGGTTTTCAGTGTGCATTATCTGCATAAGAGAACAAAGTACCAAGTGGCAAGTATCACAGCAAAACATCTTTTAGCTTTGAAATAGAAAGATATTGAAGACCAGACAGTAGAAGAGTGGCTTATGGAAACAAGATAGGAAATTATGTAGCTGATACTCCAGAATTTAATTTACAGGTAGCATTGAAGTATTAGTGCTCCTTCACTGAAAATGTCTTCTTTCTGGCTGAAACATTTCAAGAATATTGAAGCTATGCATGTAATTTCCTCCATAAATGAGAAACAGAACCTCTTTCAGAGGCAATAAAGTATGGGATGGGCCTCGAAAGACTGAAATTTAATTGTACACAAAATGGAATCGTGCAGCTCCTGTGTTTGCCACTTGATATCTGCAAATGTAATTTACCATCAAAAATAATACATAAGAACTGTGAAATGTGTAAATATCAAGGATGTTTTAGGAACATAATCAAGGAAAACATTTCAAAGTCTGTTGGTAAAAGTGTAGGCTTCGCTGATCAGTCAATGAAGGTAAAATTAGCAAGTCTAGGCTTGCAACACTGAAGTGTCTATTTGATATGCTCTAAATGGAGATGGTTAACATCTTGTAGAACTAACTGACTGACAGAGACTCAGGCGCAAAATTGTCATATTTTGGTCATTTGAGGCATCCACTGGATTTAAGTAAATTCGATCAAATTCGCATCTATAAAACGTTCAGTAAAAAGTAAATCAACCCAATGAAATTTAACACAATGGAATTCAAAATACAAAGAAGGCATTGAATATATGAAGAATCACAAAGATGGCTCATGGTAGACTACAAAGTAAGTGTGACTCAGTAGATGATTAATTTCCAAATAGTAAATTCTCATTTTAAAGCATAACAACGTGGGTGTCACAAGGTACATTTTATTAAACGAGAGAGAACACACCAAACGAGACCACCTGGCAGCATGACTAAATGATAATCATGTGTGGGGTTTGATTCTACTTTGTAAGAAAGTTATCAACCATGAGATGCAAGGAAAGGTTGAAAGAACATTTGATTGGTGTAGTTGAAAGGAGAGAGAAATGGACAGATGGCCTTTCTTTGGTATCTCAAAGCTGTTTATGGTGAAAAGCTGAGACAAGTGGTGCTAATGGAGGGGCAAGAGCAATTCCCAACTATTTTCATGTACCATAGCCTGGTCACCTCAAATGTCTCACACATCTGCAAGTCCAAAGGGTGTTTTGGCTAATGTCACCACACCTAAAAGCATCATCTTACAGATGCACTTCACTTCCAATGAAAGTGATATACAAAGTGAATAAATTGCTAGCACAAAACACACAGAACTATGCTCAGTATTAGAATTACCAATACTGTGACAGTGGCTAAAGCCACAGCACTAGGTGTAGACCATGGTGCTAAGACCAGCACACATACCTAGCAAGATACAAAGCTTTTGCCATGGAGTTTGCAGTCTAGGCAAACTAGAATGGAGAGAGGAGACAGAATCTTGGAGTCAGTGGTGTAACAAATTAAGGCTCCTTAGTCCCACTTTCATGCTCAAATGATGGTCAAATGGTCTCATGCTCAAATGCCATCTGCTCAGATGGCAGACCATGCCATCTGCCAGTGCTATTTTAAACAACATGATGTAGTGAGTTTATGGAATGGGAACAAAATGACTAAGGAAAAAATCCTCATCTCTAAACTGCTTGAAGTACCAATACTGCCATTGCTGCTGCAGGAACCATGCTGCAGAATGCTCCTCAGATATGGTGCTTTTTCTGAAGAAAGATTAGCAATTGAAGTATCTTCCAGCTGGTTGCTGCTGGGGACAGTTTCAGCAAAGGTCTTATTTGCCCTTGCACAGTGGGACTCTACAGCAGCACATGCAGCTGTTTGTCCTCTAGAAGAATCAATAGCTTCTCAACAGCTGTAAAGGAATATTGAACAGAACTGCCCTTCAGTGTTGCTCAAAGACATGGAGAGAGAGAAAACCTTGCGGAGATATCAATATTTCACTGTTAAATATACTCTGCCCCAGTACAAAGTGGTCTATCTCTGCTAGGGTAGGTATGAGGAGTATATAAAGCTCTTCCCTCTCTCCCTCCATCCCCTAATGCGTTAAAAGTTTTGCCTCGCTATATTTATTGCAAATGTAAATGTTTAGCCTTTAAACATAGTTTTTAAATTCAAGGTATGTTATGCCATCTCTCAAAGATGCATTTTCCTTCCTTGTGTACTTTTCCTCTGACCCAGACAAACTGTTTAAAGGATCAAACTCTCTATCTAGGAGATGGACTGGTTAAGAAAGTCAGATAGCACCAGTGAAGGGGTTTCTTGGATGCTGAAGCAGGGACATAGAACCACAAGTTCAGACTAGATGCTTGATTTTTAGATAGCTAATGGTAGGGGAATATGACTCTCATCAGACCAAGCAATGGCACTTTGTGTCCTGCTCTCAAACTTTGGTGCTCAGAGTGTGGTTTTGCATCAATACTTCAAAAGTTGTATTAGGTATTACAGAAATAATTTTATACAATGGTTGCGGTTAAATTTGGTGAGCATGATGGATTCAGTGGTGACACGAAGTGTTAGAGTCATCAGGAAACATATCTGGGGAGACGATATTCTTGTCATTCCCTTTAGAGCTATATTAAGTCTGTGATGAACTTCAGTTACCAGAAATGTGATCTTATGGCACGCACTAAAAAAAAGACACAAAAGCATCAAATGAAGAAAATAAATAATGAAGTGAAATGTTATTGTCTAATGAGAGATCTTTTTAGAACTGCAAACCATGGAGTCACTAGAGAAAGTAACACATTGTCTGCATGGATAAATTTTGACACAGAGCCTTAAAGTGTAATGCTTGAAGATATGTTATGTAGGAAATGATTTTGAGTAGATGCTGAGTGATCTCTGTCATCAGCAGTAAACTTTCTGTGAAGTGTTGACCTGCTTACTCCAGAGTATTTATGATCTCCACCATGGTGTTCACTAGACAGTACAATTAGGACTAGGGTACAGTAGCCTGGAAAGATGGGGGCCCCTTTATCAAATATCTCGATGGCCTGAGTTAGACAGAGGAGTTGAAAACCCATCTCTACATCAGAGGTCTGTACTCAGTGTTTAGACTCCAAAAGGCATAAATGGGATCTTCGGAAGACTGTGTCACATCCTGATGGAGTTATTCCATTTTGCACTAATTTTTTCCAACAATTCAACATTTATTGAGGAAAATGAGTAAGAGAACGTGTTAGGAGTTTGCATCCTAGGTCTGCTTCCAGACTCAGTAAATGTACAGCTGAAAAAACAGTCAAGGGTGCCTTGAAGTTTGGCAATCAAGACACTGATAGGAGATGTGTAGTCCCATCCATGGGAAACAGACCTCAAGTTTACATCTACAGTGTTAGAAATGTATAAGTGGAAGGTTGCATTTTCATGAGTATGTCTTTCTTTTGGGTTTTTTTTTTTCAGTTTTCCAGGAATAAATTGATGGGTTTGGGGGGTCGTTGCCTTACAATTGTGCTGCTGTTCCATGTTTTTAATGTGAATATTCACTCTTTCAACCTTCCTCTTTCCACAGACTTGTTGAATTATCCTCTGTGGCCCACATCAGCTCCCACTGGGGAATCATTTCCAAGTGCTTGGCTTACAGCAAAGCTGTTTCAGACCCTTTTGTGTACTCTTTGCTACGGCATCAGTACAAGAAGACATGGAAAGACATCATAAACAAGATCCTCAAAAGAAGCTCCATCAATTCCTCTGCCCTCACAAGCGAATCGCACAATCAGAATATATTGCAGCTTAACGAATGAGCAGCCTGGTATGGGACTTATGAGACACATAAAAAGATATATAGGAAACAAAAATAACTGGCCTATCCCTAAGTATCCTCAGCTGTCAAGGTTTTGGGAGGCGGTCATGGACAGGTTGATATCCAGCCCATGTTCCTTCAGAAGCCCATGTAGCACCTAAGGGAAGCAGGCTGCTTTGTACCTCCTGCCTCCAACTAAAAGAGCGTTATTGATCCATGGTCCTGCAGGCTTCACAAATACAAATCTCCCATTGATCTCCATCAGCAGTTACACATACATACAGGGGAAAAAGCTAGTTTTCAGCAGAAGGACTCATGGCAGGAATGGGAGCAAACTGGTGCCATCATAAATTTATTCTAAAAAGCCACAGAGGGATATTTGTGCTGTGTTTTTCACTGGCTGCAGGTAACACTCCCTCCAATGGAGATGCCAACCTGGCTTTACAAAAATCACCCCAACCTAGTTCCTTCAGTAGGTCATGTAGAGAAAGCCTCTTAACAGGAAAAGCTTAATATCTTTACCTAGACACTCATTTTGCCCAAAGCAACTTTCAAACTCTTCTAATAGACAGGTTTTGAACAATCCTGTAGAACTGAAGGAAGAAAAAATCACTTTGGAGTACTCCATGGCTGAATTCATGTCTTCTCTAAGTTTTCTAAGTAATTTCCACAGAATACCGTTAGTTTTCTCCCCTTTAAATTACAGCAAAATAGAAGTGGCAGACAGGATGGAAAGGTCACGATGCCTCCTGCATACCTTCCAGTATATCTGAGCTATAAAGAGATGGGTTTTGCTCATAGCTGCAGAACTGAGACCTGGGCCCAGGGATAAAATAACCCCAAACCACCAACCCCCTCAGAACCACTCACCAAATAACAAAACCTACCAAAATAACCCCAAAATTGCTTTTTCTAATGTCATTAATCATGGTTATTTTGCCTACAGATATGTTACTTAAAGATGAGCTTAAAGGTGAGTTTAAAAGTATAATTTCTAAACAGTTAGAGTAAAAATAATAGGCCCCCCCCATGAGTTCAGCCAATCTGAATACACATCTGAACGTGCAAACCTCAGAAGTTTTCAGTATAGATTTTTACAGCTGTAGACTACAGCCATGCATAGTAATGTTGTTAAGTTTCATTATGCATTCAGTTCAGCCTACAGCTAATATAGGCTTAAATAGCAGTAAAATTGCAAAAACCAGACCAATCCTACATGTCACCCTTCCTCAGACACCACCACTGTACCTTAATTTTTGTAAACACTGTTTAGCTCATTGGAAGTACAACTACAGCTGGTAGATGGCTTCACAACTGTCATGTAGATATGTGATGCTGAAGCCATCCTCTAGTGTCTAATGGAGTATTACTTTCCTGGGTAAGTTTCAGTGACTTCTCTCTCAATTCAGTGAACACACTATGAAATGAGACAGCTTTTGAAGTGTTTTCTTATTAATCAAACTGTAAAATATCAAGCTCAATAACGAATCAAGTCTTATTTCTGTGGTTCTGTTTTTTAGGAATACTCAATTTCTAAAACAACTTGAAACAAAGATTTTTTCCTCATAATCTGTTACATTTCTTTTCAGATACAGTACTCATTCAAATGCTTTACATTTTGATTGGCAAAAGACTTAGTACCAAATCTGACCTTAATTCTGCACACATTTTTCTACAGAAAGTGACATAAATGCCAAAAGACAACAGCAAATTAACATCAAGAAAGCTGCTGTCCAGTAGCCATAATAAAGAGTTTCTTTTGTAAGGGTAAATAGCAAATACATGCCCAGATTTTGAATAGTCTTGGTCAATCAGGCTCCATGCATGCAATGACAGCTTAAATAACAGCTGATATAGCTGAATATATTACCACCTATCCTTGCTTATATTTTTCATATTAAAAAAAGGTGGTCAGAGTCATATTGAGAAAATAAGGACCTCAGTACTATAACCATGGGATTACATTTCAGTTATTACCTCCCGTGTCCCCCAGGGAAAGGGCGCTGTTTGATGCCTATAGCTCCACACAATCCCTGACAGCAAAGGTTAATGAGATAAAACAGTACATTCCCCATCACTCATTTCAAATTATCAATATCAGTCAGTGTGCAAACATTAGCATGCTCCATTTGGCAAACTACCATGAATAGAAGTCTTTGATAGAACAGACATTATGGATTCTTTCATATCTTGTAAAAAGAGTACTCTGCTGTGGCTTCTGTCTTGTGATTCAAAGCTCAGACAGGTAACTCAGTGAGGGGCTTCACCTCATCATCAGCAAACGTGGCATCATACCTCAGCTGTTAGTTTGGAGAGCTTTTCTTTAGGCCTTAGCGTAGTCCTACAGCTGCAAGAAACCATGATAATATATAAACTCACTTTGTCACCTGATTTATAAATGGAAGAACTACTACAATGAAGATCATCAACTAGCATGTAAATAAAAAAATGCAGCTTAACTATTAGTTTTAGTTATAAAAAAATAACATGATTGCAATAGTATATACCTACAAATACAGAGTCATACTTTAAGTAAGTTTTTACAACACTTTATTCAATGATTCAAAATTAGCCCTTCTCCAGATTAAATAGTCTACCTCATCTTAATTGCTTTACTTCTTAGGCATAAGCTAATTTTCTCAGGTGCAATAGGTAACAACACCCAGTTCAATGCTTGTTTCTTAAGAAATTCAGGTCATTTTGATGACTCGTTTGTATCAGAATACAGGCTATTAGAAAATTATTAGTGAGGTTTAAAAAGATAAAAACTCTATATAGGATTGTTATATATTTTACTAAAACCACTTTTACCTGAGTAAATTGCAACAGGACGATTTTTAAAGTCTGCAGCTGTTTTCAACTTATGTGTGCAGCTGCTGCCAAAGTCAATGGGATGTTTGTATGTCAATAAAGATAGTCCCGGAAGGATTTTGAATTTCAGATCAATTATTCAAATAGATTAAGGTAAATTCCCTGGAAACAAAGTAAAACCCACTGTACATTTAGGATGGCTAGTTAAATATGGAGAAGAATACAGCATTGGATTTGTCTCATTATGCTTCTGTATCACAGTCAGTCACTGGTCAATTTATGTGTCACCATGAGCAATAAACCTCTCCCTTTGTATGTGTTTAAAAAGACATCTTTCTTTCATGGTGCCTTTCTTCTAGAATTAGTCTTAGAGAATAAATACAATTTCCCCTTACTTACATCAGCTCTCTGACACAATGTCACCTGAAGCAAGCAAGAGTTGTAAATGCTGCTGCTTGACAAACTGACTCAGTATACAAAATAAAAGTAATACCTAACATTTCCTGATGACATTTTGTAAGATACTAGAAATACTATTCTGTGGCTCATTTGGTGACAGTTATTCAGCTAAATTCTTATAGGTAACTGACACAAATCTTCTAAAATGTATGCCTAAGTGATGAATGTAGATATGAGCAACTATCCGTCTGCTGAGTACATATGTACTATACAACACTGACTCGAGTGAGTTAGAATAATGATAGATGTAATGCACAGTACTTTATTATCTCCAATCATGAAGCAGAACTGTTCTCTTGTCTAACAAAAATGCGTGTGTCTGTGTGTGTGTGTTTAGGGGGTGGAGGGGGAACTTTCCATTTGTTATTTATATATTTCTGAAGACGTTTGTGAAGTATGGCTGCAATGTGTGCCCAAAATATGGAACTGCATGTGCAAAACCTGTGCAGCTGCTTCAGCAATATGCAGTGCTCTGTTTGTTGCTAGCTGCGATTCATATGCGATATCTATTCCTCACATGCATGTCTAACTAACATTTTCTTCATACCTTGTAAATTTGGCAGGCAGAACATTTGCGGATGAGGAAGACAATTAAGTCCACTATGTTGTTTTACAGATTCTGAGCTTTTTCCTCCATTCATTTTACAGTTATTTATATCATTTGAAAGCCCTAACTGTGAACGAGGATTCAGTTTTATGTCATTCTTTTTTAAGCAGTTTGAATGTGAAGATTTGGGTGATTGCATTTACCAAAAACTATGAAAGACTGATAAGGCTTTATTGAATAAAATACCAAGCACCATAAATCGACAGAATAGCTGGTTGTTTCACCTGAGGATCAGGTCCCAATAGATAACTACTTCTGGGTTTTATAGATCTGTCTTTTTAATGTGTAAAGCCCTGTTTTCATAGTTTTGCAAATGGAAAGATGTCAACAGGATTTAGTGAGCTCCTCATGTGCATATGTGCCCACTTATAATGTCAGGCAACTGCACGACTGTTCTCTAAAACAAGTTCTATTCCCGTTTTTACTCTTTGGGTGAAAGACTTCAAGAACCTCTTTTCAGTGACCCTCAATATGACTATTTTCTAACATCCCTTATGTCTGAAAGAGATCAAATCCAGACATTAAAAAAGTTCCTTATGAAGCCTGCAGCAGTAGCCACGTGTATCATAGCACCACCGACCTCCAGAGGTCATCTTGTGCAGCCCCCAAAACACATGTTCCTGTCTCTTGCTGTAATTTACCTTCTAAATTTTGCCAATGCATCTGTCCACTCTGCAGTAGTGCTGGGAATTGGTCTTAGTTTGCTTCTGGTCAACAATAAAATCCTTGACAGAATTGATTAAAAAAATACATAACTTTGTGAAGATATCTTAAATTTAACTTTAAGAAACAGCTGTGAAAGAACAACTTGCGAGTTACAAAACTGAGGCAGAAATAGGTCTGAATGGGAGGCTGAGAAGCTATAAGCTATTTGCTGCTGCAGCATGTGTTACCCTGGCTGCAGCTGACATTTCCTAGCCACTGGTTTCCACACTGAGAGCTCTTGAGATCTCTCAGACAGCTACTTACCCCAAAGAGAAAGGCAAAATTTCCATCAAAGCTCAGCAGCTGCCATAGACCAAGCTGAGGCTCAGCCTCCATGTGTTAGGAAATCTCTAATGCTTTTCAGGTGGGCTATACGGAAATTACTCACATTGTTTGAATGACCAGAAACCGCCTACACCTGGATGGGCCTTACCTTAGGAAACAGTATAAGTCTTTAAGCCCAATAGCTTTAGGTAGCTAGCAGAAAATAATGGTTATTTTTTGACCTATATGCCTAAGGTTTTATAGTTCCCTTACCCCTCTTAATCCTAAATGAAGAAGGCACTAAGGGCTCTGAACATCTTGTCCTCTATATTTTTACACACCCAGTGAATACCTTTGAAATGTCCCTTGGAAAATTGCTTGTTTTTTCACTACTGTTGATGTTTTCTTCCCACATTAAATGCTCTTGTGATTAAATGAAGCTTAAAAGCAAATCCAGAGGCTTCACACCTATGTTACTTGACCCTAAGAATCACAAAATACTTCAGCACATCACATTCAGCACAGAAAGCTCAGTTAGATTCTGATTCTATTGTCATTGTGTGTCCGTTCCAGCTGGTAGCCCTGGATAGTTAGGGCTAAGCATAGGTTTATATGTTTGCAGAATCAGGGATTAAATCTTTGTAGCCTATCCAAGCTCGAATAAATGAGAACAATAAGATTTTAGCCTTAAGCCTAATTTTGCTTTTAATTTGCTTTTTATGCTTTCAGCATTCAGTATATGAAAAATCTTTGACAGGTGAAGTTTCTTTATGAAAACCATCCTGCTCAAAAGGCAGCTGTCCCTGCTGGAGGGGAGGGGGGGGGGATATGAATGTTTACATGGAGAAAAGAGCTGCTGCAGTCTTTGTAAATTGTCTACTTACCTGTAGTCCTAGTGTGCATCATGTAAATATGAATTTAAGGTTGTTGGGTTTTAAGCAAAAAATGCTGATCTAATGAAATAGAGATGTTGCTATAGTTTATCATATACGTCTATATTTATAAGAAAGATGCTTAGCCCTATAGACTGGAAGTGCACTTCAGAAATGTCTGTATTGAGAAGCAAATGCATCAGGTGTATGACAGCATGCATGTGCAGTAACTGTGTAGTAGAATATGTTTCTTTTTGTTGAAGAAATACTATTGCACATGGTTTCAATGTACCCAAAGGCATGAGTCTACAAAGATACATTACGATAAAGATCTCCATTTGGACATATTGATGAATACTGGGATTCTAGTCACCATAGGTGCACAGAGCTTTAAAGCAAAACATTTCTAAGAATCATACAAACAGCAAAAAAGTTGGAAGCCTCAATCCTCCTGGGATTTGGATCCAGCAAGAGTACCTAAAGAAAAAGAAAAGCAGTGCTTTACCAAGGAAATGCCAGTGCATCCTAGTGTGATATTAGTGGGAATGCGACATGGCCCAGGGTGTAAAGTTGGCTGTAGCTTTCCTCTTGCTGTCCATCACAGGCACTGCTATTTAGTCATATTGCACTTACAGTACCTTGAGTTCTTGAATAGAAATTAAAAAGACCCTGTTGGATATCAGGGTTTTAGATTATCTTTTGATCACAAAATCCTTATGCAAAGATAGGTAGTTTCTACTTCTCTTGCTTTGCTAATGTAATCAATGAGCTACAGAGGAAACAAACCCAAAATCTCATTAATCAAAGGATATTTGTTAGGAAAAAGAAAGTCAGTGACAAGGCTGGTGCAAGTTTTCCATGCTCTGCCATCCAGCCCAGCATCTTTTGTGTAAATCAAAGCTACATGCAACACCAGCCAGAGTAAAGAATGGGTCTTTTTATAACACAAACCATAGGGCTTCCCAGAGAAGATGTTTGAAAAATCATTACCGCAGATTGCCTTGGAAAATAGAAATAGATAACTAAAAGGTGCCTTGATTTACCTTTATTTATACATGGGGCATTTTTCTAAACTTTAGATCTTTTTTTCGCTGTTTTTATTTTCTTAAGATCATTGTAGGATAAAAGATCCCATATATTTGGTAATCACTCTAATTCATAGAATCATAGAATCACAGACTGGTTTGGGTTGGAAAGGACCATAAGATCACCCCATTCCAACCTCCTGCCACGGGCAGGGATACCTTCCACTAAAGCAGGTTGCTCCAGGCCCCTGTATCCAGCCTGGCCTTGAACACTGCCAGGGATGGAGTATTTAATGATTCCCTTCTGAATTCTTGCAGGAATGTAACATATTGTCAGTCTCCAGATGCAGTTAGATGTAAACATTTTTCCCTAGATTAGATTATTAGATTATTATTTGATTGTAAAAAATGTTAGGGGATGGTTTTATAAATCCTTACTCTAAGGACAGTGAGGTTGCTCGGATAAGTTATAGTGACAGGAATAAAAGGTCTGACCTTATGTATGTAAAATTCTGTTTTGCTTTGCAAATAATGAAAATAGATGGTTTCTATTTCTAAAAGCATTTATCCAATGTGAAGATAGCTCTGAAATAACATTAATAACAGCTGCTGTACATAGAACGTGTTTCGATTATATTATTATAAATATACCATTATAATTTATTGCATTTTACTCTTTTTTTTTGTATAAAAATGAGATCTAATTGCAGGGGCAATTTATTTAGGGAAAAAAAATGACAATATAAAGAAAACCTTTCCAAATTGCACGGATAGAGATGCACAGACCAATTCATAATGACGATATACTCAAGACTGCCATGGATTAACGTGGGTTTCAGGGTCCCATGTAAGATAAATTGCTTTACTCTCCCCAAAGAGTCACTCATGTAAAGGAAAAAACATAAAGTTCTGCTGTGCTATTACCTATAATTTAAAGTAATAGTATAAAAGAAATCATAATCCTGACTTCAAATTTCTGAATAAAGGGGCCTGTGCTGTCTTTGCTGTTTACAATGGCTTGTGCTTTGTGAATACATATCAGATGTTGTAATATATTTTTATTACATAGAGTTAATGGTCAATACAAAGTGACATATATAAATAAAGACAGACTATATATGTATGTTGTGATTTTGTTAAATTTACTGTTAATGAAACGTGGCTATGATCAATGACTTGGTGTGAACTATTTTTTCATATAAAAGTTAATGCCCCCAAAAGTCCGTTTCACTTCATTGTTGCAGAAGGCAAGTAATGTCATTGCAATGATGTGACCTGCTCTGTCCTGCTCATCTTTGGAAAACAAGTACAAACTCAATTGCAATAGAATTTTACTTCACTGTAATATGAACAACACAACTGAAATAATTGGAGAGCCTTAATACATAAAACATACATCTAGTCTTAATACACATAATGCGACTTAAATTTACCTGTTCCTTGACATTTTGAGCATGTTTCACACTTGGTGTGAAACCAAGGTTCCAGGGAGAGAGTTATTTGTAGTGTGGAGCTCCCTATTCCTGCTTGCTGAGCATTGCTGCCCAATCAGAGCTCCCCAGAAAAGTCTCTTGAGTGCTTCAGACTCATTCTGATCACCACCTTAGAGTCATACCCTGCAGAGGGAATGGACAGTAGTCCTCACAGAGCAGAGATCTTTTATTGACTATATGAAGTCAAAACACTTGGTCCCCAAATGTTCTTTTGCTGACCTGTTTTTTTGATCAGGCTGCTCCAAGCCCGTGTCCAACCTGGCCTTGAGCACTGCAGGGATGGGGCAGCCACAGCTTCTCTGGGCACCCTGTGC
>JANRGW010006758.1:0-30925 GCA_024733675.1 Psilopsiagon aymara | reverse complement strand
CCACAAGTCAAAAACACAGTGCTGCACCAACTACCAAGAAGGAGAAAAATGACTGCTACTGCTGAACCCATGACAGTTGGTTTCCTATCCATTTAGTGAAATCAATTTGAAATAGTTTCCTTTAAACAACTGTAGCAGCACATCCAAACAATCCTCCCACAATCCCCAGAGTTGTGCCTCCAGGACAGCATCAAAACAGCTAGTGGGAGTGCTTGATTCAGAGCAGCAGCTTTCATGAGCGGGTGAAAAAGAGCCAGGTTCAGGACAATCAGATCTGGTCAGGGCTGCCTGGGGAATGGCCCTTGTGGAACCATTGAGCAGAAGAAAAGGATTGCCTGGGACCACATCAGCCACCACAAAAAAACATGAGCTCTGTGCATCTCATGTGTACCATGAGCTGGTAATCAAAGGGAGAAAGAGTTCAAGAACAGCAGCAGACCCTGAGCAGGAGGGTCAAAGTGCCCAAGAGGCAAGAGGAGGCATGCCTGTGACAAAAGTTGGGTGAGCAAGCTCAGTTTTGCTCTAGTCACCTTTGCTGAGTTGCAGAGGACAGTCTGTAACTCCACGGGTTTCCCTTTGTCAGCATTCCTCAACCTTTTAGTGTGTATTTTGTTCTTCAAATATCCGTGGCACTACTTCACACTGAATAGGGGTCCAGCAGCACCATTCCAAAGTGGTCAGAGGACCGTTCTAAAAGCTGAGCTTGGCAACTAAACAGGCAAAGCGTTCCTAGCTTTATAAAGGGCATTTTGGCAAAACTGCAAAACATGCGCGTAACCTTATGACTGCCCACTGGCACAACAGCAACTGAGGGCAGCAGCCACTGCCATACAGGCACCCGCATGCAAGCATCCCATAGGACAGCAGTGCCTGGTGCAGCCCAGGTCCGTCATGCTATTTTCAGGTGTTTCAAGAGTGACAAGCAATTACATGTTTTGTTACAAGTTGCACACACAGTTTTTACTTCACTTTCTGAGTTACTACCAAAACTACAGAATCACTTGGCCAGCTCCTCTGCTTCCTATTCTCCCTCCCATCTGACCATTTTTGAAACCTCATGGTGGACTTTAACCATGTTTGACATGTTTTGTCCTATAACCTGATGCTCACTAGACACAAAAATCTCTGTGAACGATTCACCTTAAATCAAGATAAAGCCAAATTCTACCCCATTAAGGCTGATCACGGAGCACTTCCAACTGCTGCAAGACAAGGGGAGAACAGCCTTACACCAGCCTGGTTTTGTTTAGGAACCAAGTAATAGCTCACTGAGTAGTTTAATAAGTTACGATGTGCACAGTTA
Organism: Psilopsiagon aymara; assembly: GCA_024733675.1. Taxonomy (NCBI): domain Eukaryota; kingdom Metazoa; phylum Chordata; class Aves; order Psittaciformes; family Psittacidae; genus Psilopsiagon; species Psilopsiagon aymara. Next base: position 29,622 of record JANRGW010006758.1, on the reverse strand, counting down.
CTGCCTGCAAAAAGCATGAATGTGCAGAGTAAACGACACCACCACTTTCTAACCTTACCAGGAAAGATTCCCTGTGGACAGCTTCAAGATCTTGCCTGAATGACAGCGAGTTCATAGTCAATGACACTGAACAACTTAGAGGGGAAGGCCAAGCTGTTGGCTGGAAGGAAGCTGTGAAGAAGCACGATAAAAGAAAATGCTTCTTCATGGTGCACATCTACTGTCTTTCTGTTGGCAGTGATATGGAGTTTACAGAAAGCCACAGGTTCAACTGGAAATGAAGGCAAAAAGGAAAGGGAAACCTAACACAGTTGAGAAAACCAAAGCCTCAAGTTTAGGCGTAATGGCTTTTCTAGCTGCTCAGGACCTGTCTGTCTCCTGTCCTGCTTTCCAAAACCATGGTGTGGGCCAATGCTTAATGAGGTTACACAGACTCCCTCATTGGTTTATGGACACCATCAGATGGGCATAGGAGGTAAGGTAATTACACAAAACAGCAAAAGGAAGTTTGTTCTGCGGACAAAAAGCCCCCTCCTCCTCAAATTTCCACCTCAGTTGGTACCACGCTTCTGGGTTGCAGTGTTTTCAGCCCTTTTCGCTCCCTTCCCTCAAATAAATCCTGTCAGTCCAACCTCTCCCAATAGTTAAGGTTTTGAGCAATGCCAAACTACTCTGCGTCTGGCACTTCCCACTTGTTTTCACACTCCAGTTCTTCACAGTATGCACAGCACACAGGACATGCTGCCTTGCCAAAAGCTCCCATCAGTACTATCCCCTACAACAAGAAAGGGCATTTTCACTGACGTTTTCTCACCTCAGAGCTCAGCCCCATGCTGTAGCTCCCTGCTTCCTCTGTCATGTCCGTGTCCCCGTCCCCGTCCCGTCCCGTCCCCCCGAGTACCTCTGCAAGAGGATACCTAACTTATTTGTGTGCAAACACATGGCAGATTCCTTTTGGTTCGGAGTGCAGCATGCAGGATGACCGCTGCTACAGGGCAGTCAAACTGCCCTCTAAGGAGTCTCCACCAAGAGGAATCCTCCTAGCACACAGCACAGAGGGCTGCACAGATGAATCCAGCCTTCAAAGACAGGTATAATGATTAAGGCAGGAATTACATTTCCTCCTGCCATACATGAGTGCTTCTCACCTTACACAGATCCATCTGAGCTCTTTATCCACTGCCTTGCAGAAGGCAAAACTCTTCATGTTAAATATTCCATGGTGGATGCTCTGATATTTGACCCTCTTAATGAGCAGGGAGCCATTCAGAATAGCCAGGGAGTTGTTTTTCTTTTAACCAAAGGTCTCCCTGCTAGTGGTAAACGCACTGAATTGCATTGAAGTGTTATTTTCTTTCTTGCATTGAAATGTTACTTTAGTTTGCTTCCTAATAAAACCCAGTTAATCTGCACTGTTTTAAAGGCACTTCTAAATGGATTCCAATAAACCACAGACTGAAAGGGAAGAATACCTGGAATAGAAATTTATATGCTAGGTCTTCATTGTCTTCTGAATAAGAGATATACACCAGGATAAACCATTTCAAGGGACTAGAGTGAATTTTCCCTACAAATTGTGTGCCTCCTCTGTCCTTTCAAAACAACTTTCCCTTTTTATAACCTGCAGCAGGCAAATTATGCAGTGTTGATTTGTGCAGCTATCCATAAGCAGATACTCAAGCATGCTGTATTCATTTCATCATTTATAAATGCGTTTTACAGCCCCCAAACTAGACCTGTGAATATTTCATAGTATCACAGAATAGTTAGGGTTGGAAGGGACCTTAAGATCACCTAGTTCCAACACCCCCACCCCCACCCCCCCCAGCCATGGAGGGCACCAAGCCCTCAGAAGTGATATTCTCCATTCTAACAGAAACCAAGTCTGTTAAATGAGAACAACTAAGACACTTCAATTCATTTTTATTACTTCCCCAAAATAATAACAAGTAAATCTGGTCATTCTAGTCACTTATATCTTCTTTTCCTTCTACGAGTAGGAGGGGTTACTCTGAACAACTGGAGATGTATTGTCTAGGTGGGCACACCCAGCCACCCAAAACTAAAGAATGTTCTTCCCTTGCAACATCTGTAGATAAAGCTCACCTCCAACCCTCCAATTCAACAGGTGAGGTGCAAGATGCAATGCATTCTTCCTGTCCCACTTGTCTGTGACCCACCGTATCTCAGAAGCACGACTCTTGCATAGAGTTAAGAGACATGGCAGCCCATGTCAACTCCATGTCTGGATAATACGTTTTGTTTTCTTTCCTCAAATAAACTATCTACTTCTCTAGTTAGTGGTCTCTCACCAATAGTATAGGAGAGGAGCTGAGTAACCCTTTACACTAATATAAAACATGCACAAGAGCCCATTGTACCGTGTAATCCATGGGTCAGGATTCACTGCAGCAGTGGAGTGATGCACAGCAGGTGCACCTCCTTTATGACAACTTCACCTTCCTACTGCAATTGTAGGACAGGTGAGGCTCTGCAAGTGGAACCAATGATGAGGACAATGGTCCTGCACTTGGGTCCTAACAATCCCATACAACACTTCAGGCCCGGAGAAGAGTGGATAGAAAGCTGCCCCATGGAAAAGGATCTGGGGGTGCTGGTCAGTACAGGTGCAGGAAAGTGACCTTGCACTGGCCACCAGATCTTCAGAATGATTTCTGCCTCAGTGTTCAGATGTGGTTCCATATAACTGCTGGCTGTCTCACAGACCATCTTTACTTTGCTGTTATTATGGAATAAAAAAGCAGGGTCACTCTCCTGAACCTGTAAATGCTTTGCTTCAAGTCTGAGGCTGTCACCACATTCCCTCTCTGCCATGAGGAAAGAGCACGTTGCTCTCTCCTCTTCCACGCACAGGTAAAACAGCCCTGTATCTTAGATTTCCAGCAAAAAACTTGCTCGTTGTTAAAGCTGACAGTATTGAAAGACTGCAGTGGATGGAACATGCATTGCACCATCCTAGTGTTTCCTCAACTCAATCTCAGTATGAAGACTTCTTGTGGGAACTGGCAATACCAGTCCTGCAGCAGTGATGTTTCTCAAGTTCCTGTGCAATTGTCTGACTTAGACTAAGGCCTGAGATTAAATGAGCTAGAGATTACTAAAGCCAAGTCCTTGCTTAGTTTCACCTCACGATAAACCTGATCCCGTGTTACCTCCACACTGCATCGTGCTGAAAGAGTTCTTATGATGCTGAATGCACAGGTGCTGAAAATCACTCAAGACACAGCAGTGATAAAAAGAAAACCCCAAACCCATACAAAACCCAAACATGTGGCTAGGTGAAATACTGTGTGAACACTTTCAAATGTGACTGCCTACCTTTGTTCAACAAGGCAAAAAGTTAATACACTTGAAAAGCAGCTCCAAAACACACAAAAAGTCAACTCCAGTCAGTTATAAAAGCCTATAAAAGTACAAATATTAATAAATGCAGGGAAACTTTGAGTAGTTTCCAGCAAAGCAGAAGCTAACACAGTCCCCTGCTGGAAAAATACTGTAAAAACATGCCACTTCTGTATTGCTCCTCTACATCTACAGCAAACATTGGCTGCTTGACAGACAAGACATGTCTAACAAAGCCTGAGCCATACACTGGCTATGGGAAAAAATAAATAGTTTGGGAAATCTCACCAGGCCTACATATAACATCAGACAGGACATTAGGGAAACGTTCTTCACCAAGAAGGCGGTCTGTTACTGGGATTGGCTCTCCTGGGCAGCAGTCATGGCACCTACGATACACACATCACAAACTTCAGGTCTATTCAGATAGAACAGGCACATAGACAAGTATTTTACTTGATTTATGCAGCAATCCGATTTTCTCATGTTTCTTGCTTCCTTCCCTTTCAATATCTTCTGACTTTGACCTCTTCCATCTCTTGCATTACCCTAGGCAGGTCAGGTTCTCGATGGAAGTGAAAATTCCTCAGTGCAAGATAGTTAAGATCCTCCTTCTTAACTCTCAAATCAACCCTTGCTTTGTTTTCTTGTATTTGGCTATTATAAAGGACAATGAAAAAGCCTTTCAGGATGGTCTAACAGCTATTAAATACAGAGGTTACCTGTATGAAAGGAAAAAAAAAAGGGGGGAGAGCAATTTTCCTTCTTAACCTCATAGCCCACATATTAGATGAAAGGTAACACTTCATAGAATATGGGAAAAGAATCATGGTTTAATTACAACAATGTAGCATAAACACTTTAGTAGTCAATACCAGGATATTACTGCGATGTCTAACCTAAGCTTGAGCTCTCCACAAATACTGTAAACAGACACTCTAAAGTTCCCAAAATGACTGGCATTAAGAAGGTTTGTACAAAGGCAGTCAGTTGTTCAGTCTTTAAGATGTCATGACATGGTGAGACAAACACGACACATACATCAGTAAGTACAGAGAAATGTTATGCTACATTTTAGACAGTTCAGAACTGAAAGTGCTTCACATCTACAGGATAAGAAATGGCTTCATCTCCTCATCCCTAAATGATGAGAGCAAAGAAATAACCCTTTAATAGGTTAAATAAACAGTGCCCTATTTATCCATGCTTATATAAAGTCTGCAACAATTCAGAAGGTTCATGATGAAATTTACAATCTATATACAGTATAACAAATTGTCCAAGAAAAAAGTCCAGATACTCCTTGGTTCCCAAAAGCCTGAAGCTTGTTCTCCACACTAGAGGCAAAAGCTACCTAACAGGATTAGGTGGTTCTCCTTTTTCCTTTTCTTTTTGGTAAAAATCAGTCATCCCAATCCACCTTGAATAAAATCAGCCCCTAAAACCTGGTCGTATTCAGCAACTGCTTAATCCCAGTGTTTAAGGCATGTTCATTAGTTGTCAGTATAGGGGTACAGTCAGAAATCACAATAACCACAGGTACTAAGAGTCAGCAGATTTACATAACTCCACTCTTCATAATATAATGTCAAGCAAACTGTTGCGATGGAAGCTGTTCCTGAGTTTAAATTTGCTAAATACTAAGATGAATGTTTTCCTTTTTCACTTCTTCCTCTGCAATGCGCGTGCTCAACTGAAAATTAGAATTTGCTTTGCAAAATAGCTTGAATGTCAGAAAATAAAACTGTTAGAAAACTAGAATTATATGGGTATTCCCAAATCTGAATGTAAGACAAGATGGCATAAATTTGCAAGGTTTAGTATCTCTTAGCTTTTAGTAAGAGTATCTTCTAAATATGAAGATACATATGAATGTCAGTCCATGCTTTTGCACAACTTCAAACAACGGAAAAAAGATTTTGGTGCTAAGAATTTTCATAAATTTAAAGTTCTGTGAACATACGTAACTGATACTGCAGAGATTTTTAGTTTTCTTATCTAGTCTCCTCCTTCAGAATTAGATGAAGACATTTTGAAGTTGTGGGAACACAAAATACCTAGGAATATATTCAGCATTTAAAATCAGAAACTAACTGTCTATTCAGATACTTTAGTATCCATTCCACAGAACTGCTTCTCAAGTATGTAATCATTGACATTATTTCCTATTTAAAAAAAGCTGTTCTTGGCTGAGAAAAGCGGATAGCTGTTAAAAATAGATTTTTCATGAGACTCACAAATGTGAATGACAATTCTTAGCACCCTGAACATCCTGGGTCCAACTCATTAAAGTTCATACAAACATTTGCTCAAGTCCGAGCATTAAATTCACAGGAGTTAAAGGGCACTAGAAACTTGGGATGACAAAAAGTGTGACTCAGGTCTGTGCCACACCTGCACTTCTGACTACCAGCTGAAGAAAAACCCCTTAAAAAATTGCACCATCTGGAATTTAACCCAAAGTTTGGCAAAATCAATGAAACATGTACAGTGAGCTTTAATGGGATTAGTACTTTAAGTGCTCCAACGGAAGCAGTGATGTAGCATCTCCTATTTTAAATACAAGAAAGGACTGCAGTAATTTCACCTATCAGACTAGGGAATAAATCTTCATTTACGTATTTTCAAATCTGTCAACAGTGCAAATTATGAATTACAGTATGATTAAAAAAAATCTTATTTCCAGATTTGTTTCCATTTAAATCCCAGTAGGACAGAAACTAGCAACATGCTGACGAAACAAGGTGGGAAAGAAATGACTGCTTCCACAGCCTGGAAATTCCAGAGAGTGTTACACAGTGGTATAAAACCAAAGCTTGGAATGAAGTTTGGCCTAGCCCATGTGTTGTGCACAAAGGTTAGCTACAATTTAATTGTTGTGACTGTAAAATATAAATAGCAACAATTTATTCACAAAATTCTGGATTAGATTGATTTTTGTTTGCTTTAACAAACTGTATGATCTATTAAATTATCAGCCACCTGCATGTTTAAGCACAACAATAGAAAATGTAGTACATAAACACCTAAAAATCACAGTCATAAAAAGCAGGCAAGTACATCAGTCTTTTGGTAGCCAAAGCACAACGGATTAGTCCAAACAAGCGTACGCGAACACAGATCATGGCCACTAATTGTGTTTAAAATTGTTTCTACTGTCAATAAACAATTTTCTGTATTTTAATACTGTTCTTAAAGAATTGTAAACCCTTTAAAAATGTATGCACAGACATAAATAACAGTGAAGGATTTAAATACAGTGGTCAACAAGAAAAACAGGGCTTTAAATTTGCATGTGTAATCAGTGGGTAATTTGGAACAAATCCATAATTAACCACAAAGAACTCCAACCTTTTGTGGGTAAGACACTACTGCCGTCACTCCTAACACTTGCGACCATTATAGTAACAAGAGAAAGAAAAACAACCCCAACACATCAGCCTTGATACATCAATCACATATGCATTCAAAATTACAGATATTTACAAGAAAAATATATATTTAATTAAAAAGCCACTGAAAAACATGGACTTTTAGTCAGGTGCTGCACTTTCTGCAAAATGAGGTAATTTTGATGCAAATTAAGTTTAGCAGAGTTCAGGATCGACGGTCTCCACACTTAAAAGTACAGATTGCTTCAGTAAATGGCTTGACTGTTTCTGTATGTTCAGAGCAAGAAATCACTAGATCCAGTTAAATCCTGTTTTGTAGTGCTCTTGATGCAACACTGACTAATGTCAGAAGGCTTCCCAGCTCAGCTTTACAACTGGTCTTTCAATAGAAAGGAAAAGGGGGAGAAGGGAGGGAGGGAAGAAGGAAAAAGAAAAAAGAAGAATAGTTATAAGTTGGTTTCATCCCAAGATGGATCATTCATGTTCTTTAGAACTTTTCTAACAAGCTTCTCCAAGTCCTTGCGAGCTCTTTGTTCTTCTTCTAATGATTTCTTCATCTTCTTGTTATCCTGTTTAATAGAACAGATATATTACTGGTTTGGTTTTTGTTGGTTTTTAACAGCTGTTCTCTGACCACACATACAGTGTCAACTACAAATTCTGAAGGCTCTTCTCAGTAAGACTGCTATTAGCTGTTCAAAAGAAAAGCCTTCTATTAAAATTTCACAAGTTACACACAGTTACTTCACACAACGCAACTAAAACCATCAAATGGAAACTGAGCTATTTTCTGTTTATACTTAAGGGTCCTTTATAAAGCAGGTGCTAGTAACAGATGGCAAATAATCTTGAATTCTTTTGCTCAGATCTGATCAACGAAGAGTAGAATGTGTTTGTTGTTAATGGAAAAGGGAAATGGAGCAATTAGTAGAATAAATATCCCCTCTGAGAGCCTCCTGTGATTATAACTAGTTTCATAACCCCAGAAAAAGCTTCTTAAAACTTAATGCAAGTTAACTTGCTTCATTAGGAAAGTAAATAGTTGAAGAAGTACCCTGAAAACCATTATGTTCTCTGGGAAGTATTTTGTGGCTCAAGTTTAAACTAGGGAGATGACTACCAGCAGTCTAAGAGGAGCCAGAATTTCAGGGAACACCACCACTGTACATGTATATTAATGAGTCAGTTCTCAGTATTTAATGCCACTGGGTAATAGTGGAATACCCTGAACAACAGGACCATAAGGATGTCATTGACCAAACCACAGTAATGCTTACATTGTTTAATCCTGCACAGGCCAAGGTGATGCTGGCAACAGTAGGGAAGCAACCAGATGACAAGACAACATTATATTAGGGCCTCAAGACAAGATGAATGTTTAACAAGCACAGGTCTGCAATCCAGTGGTCCCACTGAACTCCTATCAGCTGTCACTTACAGACCAACAGCAGCCACTTTATTAACTCCATTCCCTCCTCAAGTCTTTTGAGAAACTCAAGTTTCTTTTCTTGTGGGTACAGACTTAATTTCTTCTCATTTATGTATTTATTCAGCGCCAGTTCAGCACTGCACTATTCAAGTGTAGTGCCTGTGGAGCAACAGCTATTAACAACCTATGGAAGCTGCAACGGGAGATCCTCCATAATTTCCCCACGTGACAAAGCAGCACCCTAAACCTGAAGCTCTCATTTAAAAAAGGCCATGTGATAAGACACTGAAAAGGACTCTCATCTCTGGAAATCAGAGGTTTTAAGAATCGATTTATAAGAAGTGTTCAGGTTGCTGAAAGACCTAAACAGATCCAGACATTTACATTACTGAAATGATACACTCTAGAGCAAATGCTATTTCTCTATGAGCTTATTCTGCCAGTGATACAGCAGATCTGAATTTGCTTAATGCTTTCAACATTTGAAAAGCTGTAACACCCAAGCTTAAATGAAACTGAGCTTAGTAAGCCACCTCAGAGAGAGGATACTTAATGCTATTCTCAAAGGTTGCTACTCCAAGAACTGATGACAACTACAATAAAGGGTGCTTTTTGTCAAATTGGTATGTTTCACTTTTAAATGTGAATCTAGTCCAAAATTCAAGTTCATTCTTGTCAATCAACATAAAAGCCATATTTATTTCTATAAGCAGTCTTAGATCTTTCCATTTTCGCTGTTGCTATAACTGTAGCAAGTTACCAACCTGTCTTAACTCCTGTACTTCATCCTTTAATGCATATACTGTGTCAACAAGGCTTCTAAAATGAAAAAAAGAGAACGATCTGTTATAACAGTTTTCAGAAATATACATTTAAATCTATTATTAAACAAAATTACTAAATGAAATGCATTAAAAACCCCACAGCTAATAGCCAATTTTAAACTTGTGTTAAAAAAAGGTCTCTTATCCTGACTTATACTCGGAAAGACAAGGACCTGTTACCAGCTTGTGACAAGATACACCTCTCAAGCACATACAGACCTAAAGTGGTTTCTGAATTACAGCTTTCTGTAAAGGAACTGTATTTCATTTCGACATACAACTTACCTCAAAGAATTAGAATGATGCCATACACTAACTAGATGACATCATTTTAATATTGAAACCAAACAGCATTTGGAAAAATTATTTACAAGTGAAACATATCACTTGTTGGCACAAAAGGAATAAGCTGCATAGCATATAAAAAGAAACCAGACTACAAGAATTTAAGTGAAGGCCAACCGCACTTAAGACTGGCAGCATACTCCAAACTGCTCTGTTCCCTACTACAAATATACCATACACACACTACTATAATGGGAGATAGGAGGAGGAAGAAAAGTGCAAAGTTTACTAGTTCAATCCACCATTCATTAAATGTTCTCTTACTTCTCTTCTATAACAGTCTGACCATTACTTTTAGTTTCTTCTACAATAATTTTTTCTTCTTCTGGAAGCAGGACTTGAGGAGCTGATTCTTTACGGGAACCTGTTGTAAAAATAAATTACATAATGAGCAACTCACAAATACTGCTGGGGCATTTTAAAGATGATTATTTCATACACTGCATGATACACTGCATGACCAAGGTGCATCGCTTTCCATTTCCCCCTTCCCTTCACACACACAAGTTATCAACGTATCTTTCTACATTTGAAACCACAGCCTTGCAACAACAAAAAATTGTCTTGACATTCCTATCCTGCTGCTGCCATTGTCATCACGTGTCACTGATGTTCAACAAACAGTGCACCACTCAACTAGTAAAAATATTCACCACAGCTGACTCAAAGAGATAGATGTGTTTAAGTAATAGCAATTTAAGCCTCAAGGACAGATTCTGATCTCACACTGATACAAATCCAAGAAGTAATTCCACTCTCAACCAGTTACTCTATCAGTAAGGAACTGTGGTATCAAATGATAGTGATGGAAGGAACAAAAAGTTAAAACCCTTTTCCCTGAAACATTATGAAGAACACACTTGTGTGTGTGCACATACATATACAAACACATACGCTTACAGATAACCTTTTAGTCCTATAATAAATTCCTACCCAGTGCAATACACACTTCGTATTTAATGCTTTTGATAGCACTTAATGGCATGACAAAAACTCAAAACATTCGAACCTCTTCAAAATATTTTCCACAATAATTATAATTTATAAGATCAAGATAAAACATACAGATTCTAAGAAAGTAGCTCTGAATAGAAAAATCTACAGCTCAGAGATGTGCAGATGTTCATATATACATAAAGCATATTCTAGAAATGCTATTTAATTAGGCTGCAACAAATCAAGCTTTTTTTAAAGGAAGATCTGTAAGTAAACTGCTGTCTAAGTATTCAGAATTTAAACACAGCAGATAACGCATTACAGTTTTTGCATATCTCAACAAAGATATAATTTTTAACAAGCAAGGTGTACTTGCCTACCAGTTCATTGTGATGAATTTTCATTAACCAGGAATGTCTAAACACTAGTACAGTCTGAACTGATAACTAGGTACTACAGGGTACATGCCTGTCAGGAGAAATTATTTAGCTCTTGTGGAACAGCCGCTTTGTGATAAATGTTTTGTTTGCTTGGGTTTTTATGGTTCATGATAAAAAAATAACCTAAACATACAAAAAATAAAAGAAATCAAGCTCACTGAAAAATACTAACTTCCCTAACAGCGACAGTCTGGAGATCTGAACAATGAGCTTGCAGGGACTGTAGTTTAGTAATATGTATTATGCCATTTCAACTATTTCAGCAAACAGTGACAAACACCCTTTAATGAAGAAAACTGTTTCCTTAAGCTGGCAGTAAAGATCTAACATATCAGTATGAGATGGTCAAAATTTTATGGAATAATAGCAACTGCAGATTTGAGAACAGCATCTTGTCCTTGAAAGTTGTTCATCTTACAGAATGAAGAAATCTTTTAAAGTTTAATACCCTTCCACCCACTTATTATCTAAGAACAACCTATAAAAACAAGCACACCTAATCTCTGTATGGAGCTCAAGGACATTTCCCTGTTTGCACTTGTCAATCTCTAATTGTAAAAAGTTGTCTTATCTTTATTGAAGTTAACTGGTTACTGCTCTGCTTTATTAACCTGGGAGGTAACACACGACACCCAGCTAACTGTTATTTCAGGAATTAGTTGGCAGCAGCTGCTACCATTTTGGGTCTTTGTAGCAACGTGGGGGAACTCAGCCCAGCACATGCTGAGGGAGACACTGACCAAAGGGAGAGAACTTCCACGTTTCTCACTCATGACTCCCTTCAACCAAATGGAGCTGCATATTCTATTTAACACTGTACAGAGCTGTGTTCAAATGTCTTTGCGTGGTCAGAGTAACATAGGTCCTTGTGAAGCAGAAATAGCATGGAGCAGACAACTTTAAAAAAAGTCTCAGCTGTACATTTATATACACACATGCATGTCAAACAGATTAGGTCTACACAGCGCATCTTGACGTATGTACAGCAGAGAAGCCAACACTTAGTACTACTGAGACATAAAATACAGTTTCATTAAAAACAGTGTTCGCCAACATGATACACACAAGCCCACAGAGCACATGTACACACACAATGCAAAACTGCTGCTGTGAACGCTGACCTTCCTGTGCCACAAAACATTAACTACTGCGGAACTCAAGATACCGCAAGTTTCACTCTCACCTTCATTGCTCCAGTACCCTCAGTCATACAACTTTTTTCTCGGAACCCTCACTGCTCTTACAGCTTGTCCTTATTCACCTCCTCTCCCTTCCTTTCTCTTTTACCTTGGTTTGTTTTTTATGAGTTTTGGTGAGTTTTTTTGTTTGTTGTGGATTTTTTTTTCCTGAAACCCCACAGCACTTGCTGAGGATCAAAGGTACAAACACACAGCCCATCTATTCTGCAACAAAGGACCCTGCCATCAGATGGGTAGAAAGCTACTTCACTGCCCTGCTTTTCTGCACCAATTATGCCAGAAGTTTTTTCCTTTTTTTTAAGACACATTTTCTGACAATTATCCCTCTACAAGGAACCTGAGAGTCACCACACTACTGGCATTCGGCAATATTCCCTAAACTATACTTTGTATCTCTACCTAGTTCTTATACCTGGCTCTTTATGTCTATCCTCTATGTGACCATTTCTCTCCAGAAAAGTTTACAAGCTACAGCTTTAGGACATGGAGAGGGTGGTGTTCTAGGACAGTGGGTATTTCACACTAAAAGGATGGAAAGAAAGCTCCTGCAACTTAGATAATCCTAGGCACCTCTTTGAGATGTATTCCACATTTTTATGAAGTAGGACAGAAGAATCAAAAGTTACTTCAGTTCACTCCACCTGCCATTCCTCATTCGTAAGCATCCAAGTTTCATGCTGAATTTTATTCCAAGACATGACTCTCATTCCAGACCAAACAGGCCAACAGACAACATTTAAACTAACCTCCAGCAACCCTGGCCCTCAATCACACTGGGAAAATACAACCAAAAGTACTAGTTAAAAAAAATGACCTCCAAAAGCTGTACAAAACAGGGTTTAATTTTGCTTCCTTTTCCTTTTCTTGTAGAGTATTGGGAGAATTAAGGTGGAGGAGAGAAGAAAAGATGTTGTTTGGCAAACCCAGACAATTACTTCAAGATTAGCAGACAAAAGTTAAGGCTGAGTAAGTGGCCATAATTTTTCAATGGGGAACTCGTAAATCCATGGTATTGGAAAAATGGTCCCACTGTTCAGAAGTCTGGTGCATATTTAAGGCAAAATGACTTACCACTACAATCAAGATTCAAGCAAGTTTCCATCAATTAAATTCCATCAAGAAAATAAAGGTATATTTATTCAATATTACTATCTCCCAATCCTAGAATGGAGAATAAAGAATTACAATGCTTTTTGCCAATACCATACCTTAAATTATTGGTTTAGCAAATTTAGCCTCCACAGTAAAGCAAATAATAGCACAGCCCATCTGGCCTTCAGATCAGGGCTAGAGACCATAGCAATACCCACTGCTTAATGTGATTCAACACTTGAGATACAAGAGGTCTGTGAGTAACAGCCCCCTCTCCTTTTAGTTTCCAGTGTCCAGATCCCCTTTCCAGACTAATCCATCAGCCAAGCCAGCAAGCAATTCTGAGCATTTCTGGAAAAAAGCAAAGCTGAAGCCTCTTTGTGTATTTATGTGGCTGAAAGACTTCACGACAGAAGTTCACTTGCTATCTGCCTGGAATCAGTAGGATGTAATTCTTTGCCCTGGAGTCTTAACACCACAACAGGAAGAAATTAGAGCGCAGACTGAATGCCACAGAGGCTCTCAGTGACCTCTGAAACCTAATTGCACGACCTCGGCTTTTTAGTCACTCTCCCCCAAAGGAAACGTGACATCCTAAAAAAAATGGTTGATAGGGTGCCCTGCTGGTTCCAGTCAGAAGCCAGGCTTCAGAACAAGCTGTACTGGTAATCAATCTGGTTCTCTGTTCTGACTCATTAAGCAGACACATGTAAACAGAGTCAGAAGTTTTGCACAGATCTTAACACACCAGACAGGAGGGAAGCAGGATGAAAAGGGGGATGACATTCAGACACCTTTTTGCTTTAACAAGATATTAAGTCCCTGCCTATGTTTAAAGACCTTGTTGGTCCAGGAATCATTTAAGCCAAGAGTAAAATCTAAGCGGGTATTCACATCGCCCTCTTAAAGAGGCCAACCTCAGGGCCTCAGTGAAAAGCCAGTCCCCAGTCAATCAAGAACAGGGTTCCTTCTGCCAGCTGGTCATTTGGATAAGGCTCACCCTAGGTACTTTCACAAAGAGCATGCATTCTTCCAGCAACTGTGAGGGTCCTAATTTAAGCTATGGAAGTTCGATGTATGGTGATGGTGGTTAATTTAAAGAAATGCATGGCACAATCCGAGGCCATCGCAAATGATTCTGTTGCACAGCTTTTAAGTATTGCTGTTTTCTTCACTTTTTCATTCCTTACTTGTGATTAGGAGAGGTTAGGAGGGGAACAAGGCAAAATAAAGGTCAAAAATTAGAAGCAGTACTTGTAAATGCACAATTCTGGTTTTCACTTTACTAGGCTCTCTTCATAAGCTAAGAAGCTCTTTGAAATTACTTGCTTGAGCATCAAAGAAATCTGACTTGCCACTGAAAAACAAATATATGCATACACAAGTGCACAGATCTACCATTAGCCACTGGTATATGCGGACATGTAAATTTCCTGGAGAAGCAAGTGTTAGACAAAAAAACCCCACCACAATTACTTGCAATTTAAACCTTTGCGTTTCATTGCATTAATTATATTAAAGATGTTAAAGTAGATGAGCAGAAATGTCAAATTAACCTTCTCTTTCTCAATGACTCTTTGATGAAGTCCTAATATGAAGAATCCTAGAAATGGTGCTCCCAGAATCCATCTGCATTGAGATTAAAACATTGGGAAAAAAAATCCTTCCTGCTACAGATCTGCCAAAGTCAAAAGGGAGCCCCTTGCGTACCGTTGTACAAATGAAACCAAATCAGAATCCAACCATCAGGATAAACTTAAATTCACTGTGTAAAATACACCATTGTCTGTAAATTCTTGGAAGTAACAAAAAAGGTTTGGGCATGAGTTTGGTTTGGGTTGATTTTGTTTGTTTGTTTCCTTGCTTTATTAACTAACAGCGATACACAAATAGGAAAAAAGCAGACATGACTGAAATGACAGATCTATGCAGTCTACAGCAAAATGTTTTGACAAGTAAAATAAAAATAATTAATTTGGACTGAAGCACATACAACTCCGTATGTAAGTGTTCATCATAAGAACAGAATGAAGAGTTTGAAAGACAGACAGGCCATCTGAAGAAGTGGGATATTTTTAAGACAACATTTGGAAAGAGCTATCCCACTAAAAACTTCTTATATTTCACTAATGAACAATAAAAAAAAAAAGAAATCCAGCCACAGGATTTTTTAGGGCTAAAACTAGAGTTGCTACAATCACAGCAAAAAAAATGCTGACTTTTTAATAGAAGCAGATTACTTCATTTATTCTGAGGTAAACATTTCAGTATATTAGGTTATCTTTTTTTTTTTAAATCACTCATATGTGCCATCTTTTATGTAGAAACACTAAAGATCCCACCTGCTTTAAAGAGAAACATACTGTAATATGAAACCTTCAAAGTACATGAAATTATAGAAACCAAGATCACATTTATAAGGTTTCTCTCTAGTAACAGGACCTACAGAAGGAGATTTGAGATTGTTTCAATAATTCAGCCCATGCCTTTACCAAGAATACACCAATCCAAAAAATGAAAAAGAAATTAAATCAATTAAGGGGAGAGGGAGGCAACAGAAGAATATTCTATAGATGGCAACATCTCTGAATTGTTATTTAATAGAAGGAAAGAAAAAAGAAGACACGGAAGGATACATACTTCACATTACATTCAAATTCCTGTAGTTATCAACTACAGTAAACAAATATTACACACTTATGTCAAAAAGCTTTCACTTCAGCATTTGATTCCTCCAGGAAGGGAGAGTAAAGAAGCGTGGGGAGAAGAGGAAGTTAAGTGTTAAGTTACAAGTTACGCTGTCCTTTCCCCCTGTGTAATAACTGAATATTAAAGTCACAGTCTAGCAAATGCAAAATTTATTTCAACTGTACATAACAGATGTCCTTTTTATATAAAACAAAACACTTAATCGATATATGCAACCACAAACAATATGCATACTGTACAGTACAATGCAACATTCAGATATACATCCATTTTGTATTTTCAAAAGGCAGTCACCTACTAAGATGGCTTCTCCCATTCACAAGTGAAATGCACAATATATATTATTCTTTCTATGTTTTACGTCACTATATACACATTACTGTGTTTTGGCAAGATTATGCAAAACACCCAATTAATATTGGTTGGTTTCAATTTATGGCAAATACTAATTTATGGAAACACTTGCATAAACCATGTGAAGAGGGGCTGACAATGGCTTCAACCTACCTTCCAATTCAGATTCTCCATCCTTCCAGTGTATATGTAACTGTACACATACAATTTACAGAATTGCATAAACATAAGGTACTATTATTACCATGACTAAAGTTCCACAAAAATAGAAACACTGAACCTTTGGACTGAATACCACCATTTCCACATTTGCCTTTTTTTTTAATATTTTTTAGTGCCTTTTTTTTTTTTAAAAAAAAAAAGCATTTTGCATTAATACTCCTGATCAGTTCACAATAGCTTATCGCCTGTAACACTGAAGACAAAGAATGATTTCAAATGTGTGGTGATGTTAATATGAGGATACAAAATATGAGAGATCCTAATTCTGATAATAGTTAATGACTTAAATGCTACAATAATTAATGGTGGTAAACTGTCAAAGCTTTGGTGCATAGAAAATTCAATAAAATCTTCGATCTGGATAACACCACATTTTGTGTGATAAGGAAAGTTCAAGTGCAACAACTGTATTACAAACTCATATTTACACTATATAACATGAAACAGACACAAAAGAATTATTGTTTATCCAATGCAAAAAACATTATTCAACTAGAACACCACAGCTTAAGAAACAGGAAAAAAAGAACGATCCATACTTTCTATATATGTTAAAAAAAAATAAATCAAAAACTGACTGAAAGGAAAAGGAGAGTGAAGTGGGGTTACAAATGCGCCGTGGAATGGTATGGAACACACGTACTTATCTCATTACTCTAAGCAACACTCCTCCACTTTGAAAAATCTCAACATACACAACTTCCTGGTCATTACGTTACTATATGTTTAGCAGGAAAACATACCCCTGTTACATCCTCAGTAAGCACTGCTGCTTGTGTTAGTGACGTATTTGAAAGCCAGCAACAGTGAGAGAGGATAAAGCAGGTGAATGCAAATATGCAGATGTGAACTGCTTCTCCACACTGACCACCTTCTGGAATCATGCATGGCTAGCAATCACTAACTTTCTGATCTTGTAACCTGCAGAAAGGCATCAATTACTTTTTAAACAGTGTGATCAATTTGCCAGGCAGCAGTTAATTGCATCATGATTATTCTGAACTTATTCATACCTTAACACTGGATAACATGCTTACTTGAAAAGGAGTAAAGGACTTGCATTGGAGAAACCTGGTGAAAATGAGAATTTTCTGTCCTTTAATCACATGCTTTTCCCTAATGCTCAAAAAGACTTAGAAAACATGTAATTTTGGTTTTGATGCCAATTACGTTATCTACAAGAAGGAACACACACACTTCACACCAGCAGTGCCTTAGGTGCAGGTTTGAGGTACAGTTCTCTGAAAAGCCAACACTGCTGTAAGTAAAGAGCTGCTGTTGAAAACAAATCTGCTTGTGAGAGAAGTTACAAGACACAATAAAATCTGTCACAGACATGCTCCAAACAGTACATCCCAAAAGCCAAGCATTCTATTATTCAGAACTTCAAATAAGCCAACATGACTGTAGTTGTACCTAAAGTTTCAGTTGCTGAACACTCCAGCCTCCATCAGGGGAACCATTTTCATCTCGTCTTTTCAAGAAGAATGGTCAATTGAGAGTTGACAGCTGTGTATTTTAACAGGCAAGTAAACATCTAGACCCTGTTTTCTGCCACACTACTGCATACAGTAAAGTGACAGTATGACCATAGGCAACATGAGATTATCAAAACACTGCATGTAATGAGCATGGACTGCTGGGTTTTCATGACAACTGCCAGACTGGGGTGGAGGAGAGCAGTGCGGTCCTTTGTATAAATGTTTAAGCAATGAGGAAAAGACAGCAGTATAAAAACAGAATTTTTTATGGATTAGCAAATTCTCTTCAAACAAATGGGCCAGAGAAGTGACTATCTGAATGATTTTACAGCTCTTGTACTGCATATTTTTAAGCTGCATTTTTCTTACTCTACCAGCTTTGTATTTTGTTAGTAATATGTAGAAAACCCAACCACTACTGCTAAGGCATTTCCATATCGCTGGCACTCAGCTCACAAACCAGTATGGTTTCAGTACAAAATACAAAAATGTGCTGTATCCAAAAGAAAAGAAAGGACCTGTTGCTACACTGACCAAGTCAAAAGAAAAAAAGAAAAAAAAAAAAGACCATTCAGAGCTACAAATTAATATCTGTCAGTTAAAAAAGCCCTCAAGAAATATCATCCTTAACAGGATATATACACTTTTTAGAATGACTTTTTTGTACGTGTTTTGAATTGGCAATAGAGCCTTCTACCAGGTATAACTGAAGTTTCAGAAGCTCCCTCAGAAGTTGTTAAAATATCACATTAAAGAGACAAGGAACAGCAAGAAAACATCTAAGAAAAGCAGGCTGTGATACAACAAGCATTTGTTAAGAAAAAGCTCAGAAGTGCATTAGTTCTGGTGAGAGATATATGAGCAACAGCTCTTACGAGATGTAGACCCCATTCTGTAACTATGGGCTGTCCATATACTGTCATAGTCAGAGTCTTCTGAGAGGTCTGAAGGCTCCAAACGAGAAAGACTACTGCGACGACCCAAGGAGTCTAGACTTGATTGGTCATCATCAGCCAAGACGTGATTATGCATCAGGTCAGTGCCTTGCCATGCTAAGGATGTATAGGTGAAATGAAATGGTGGATGTGGATAGGCAGAGGTGGGATGAGGAGGAGAACGTAAGGAATAGCCACAACCAAACACATGAAATAAAAGCAAAAAGGTGATGGGAAGAGAAGGAAAAGAGAAAATATTGTTAAAAAGGCAAAGTTTGTTCCTTTTTTTTTTTTTTTTTTTTAATAATTTGTTTGGGCTTTAGGTATAAATTACACTCAGCATAATGTTTGAACTGTCATAATATAGTAAGAGAATTTTGAATAACCAAAATCTTGTATCAAAGTTGATTTTTTTGGTTCCTTTGAAGTATTGAGTCAGTGCTTATCTGGGGGATTTGACTGGGTACAGAGCAATAAACACAGTAAGCCAGCATGATCCAGCGCTGATGTGAAAAGCAGCAACCCTTTCACCGTCACACATCTGTATCTCCATCCTTTCCCTCCCTTGCAATGACACAGTCACTTATACAGCTGCTTGGTGAGTCAGGCTGGGGAAGTGCTTCAGATGAAAACTAACCCTACAAAAGATGCTTTTTCAAGCAGGTCATTTCCCCACCAGCTCACAACACAGCCACAGAATGCTTGTGTCACCACTGTAAAGAGGAAAATGCAGGGGAAAAAGCAAAGGTTCTCATGCAGAGCAGGGCTGCCAACTTTTTATATCAGCAGCAACACCTTGCACCCAATTAAGAGGACTGTCAAAGTACAACTTTTCTGTGCCTGAAGCCCTTGTTATTTGTTTAAACATGTAGTAAATTAACTCACAGAAAAACAGGGCCAAGAGGCTAACAGCAACACAGCCTGGTCCACCCACTCCCTCATATACATCTTCCTAACGCCGCTATCTGAATCTATCTTCCCAATTACATACTTTAAGATGTCTAAGGTAGCTGGCCAAAGACAGCTAAGGATTGCATTTTTCTGGTTTTAAGGGTTTGGCAACATTCAAGGACCATGTAAGTGACCATGCTATCAGCCACATACACAAGATATTGCAAAAAGATTTCATTTGGAGTGGAAATGCAAAATAGCGTCAGTATATAAGAAGCAGGAAAAAGTGAAACTCTGTTCTTTAATTTGCATCTGTCTTCCCAAATTAAATCCCACATCTTCCCCACAGAAGCAACTGAAAAAAGTTGTCCTGCTCCCTACCAGTTTGCACTGGTGCTGTAACTGCTGAACTGACACTGCCAAAAGCAGTACCCTTTGGGCTCCAGGTTAAATGCAGGTAGGAGAGCTGCCAAATGAGCGCTGGACAGGCAGAATATTAACACAAAGGTATGAAAGGAGTTTGTAAAAAAGGGGCATACTTCACAGATGACAGGCAGCTCCCACTTTATTCTTCTACACTGACTACTGCTCCCACAGAAGCAATTCCAGCATGAGTAGGTTTTTCCCCACTTCCAATTACAGCCTACAAATGGATCTTCTGAAATCTAAAGTCTTAGATGACAATGTTAGTCTTTCCAAACAAGCAGCTGTGTGCTTATCAATACTAAAAAAAACCCCCTTGCTGCAATTAAGAGCAAATAAAAGCTGCTGACTTCTGATGTATGCAATGATACCCACAGCACTATGTATATTTCTTAAATATACATAGACAGGAAAAAAAGGCAAAAAAAGCAAAAAAAAAAAATCATATCCATTTTATATCTGCACACACACACACTATCGTGCAAGTGCAAATGTGTTCCCAACCATTTGTTGTCACATTATTTTTGAAAATAAAAGATCTCAGTCAAGACATTTAAACAGCAATCTTCTCATTTAATTTCATTTGGAACAACAGTATATCTTCAGACTTTTGAACGCATTCATTCCCTTCTATCCAATTAAACACACTTCTGTAATGACTGTAGAGCTACAAAACAGACAAGTATTAAAAAAAAATTATGTACTTGTAGCTGATTTTATCACCTTGAGACCTACAGTTAATCAAAACAGAAAAATTGAAAGGTTTTTTCCTTCTATTTCAAGTTTCTATAGCCAAATACAAGGGCCATATTCCCACTGTTAATCACATATGAAGTAGCTGGATTTTCTCAAGGTGATAATAGTAAATGAACACGAATTAGGAAAATCCATGAACTAAGTTTGCAATTGCATTTTGAGACTTCTCAATTGTCAGCATGAAGTGCTTCTGCTTGGAAGCAAAATGGGCACAGGGCACAGCTGGCAGCAGTAACAGTGATTAATACTGCGAATTTAAACTGCTTTAGTGGACAAGGAGTAAGTTATAATGTCCACTCTTGCAGTTCCTAAAAGCAAAGGCAGCCAAGTAGTTCAGGATCATTATACTGTGTTCCAAGGATCCCCAAATTAAATTGGTATTCAACAATGCAAAAACTGTGCAAATCGCAACAAACGCAACAGCATTTTCTCCTTCCTTGTGTAAAGGGAACACATGCTGGTGGACTCCCCTGCTCTGGGCAGTGTTTTACTTACAATACAGAGGAACTCCACATGGCAACCTTGATTTGGATTAAATGAAGTAGGACCCCAGAGGCACGTTACAGGTTTTCAATAAGCTAGGTATTGATCTGAGAAACTAAAAATGGCTTTAAGCAACACACAGATCTAAGAACAATTTTTCCTGAAATTATGAGATGGGATTAAAATTTGTAATTAATACTAAAAACCACTAGTGGCAATAAAAGAGAGTAATTTTTATAGTTGTAGGTTACTTTTCCATAGCAAAAGTTTGTGTTGAACAAAAGACAAAAATACAGTCCTCCAGAATTATTATTACTACTTCTTTATTCCTCCTTTCTACTTACCAGCTTCTTAAATTTATCAAAAAGCATAATGATTAACTGTCATACTCAGTTCAGACACCTGTTGTTAATCGGCGAGGGCTTTGTGCAATTTTTTTAAACCATGGCAAGAAGTCGCTTTTCGTTTGTTTAGTTTTGTTGGTTTGTTTTGTTTTTTAAATACAGAAAGAATTACAGTCTCTAGCCATGGTCCTTGGCATCCAATATCAAACACTTGGCACCATTAAGCCAGAAACAGAGTCCATTTCAGTATTTTCTAACTTACTTGAATTTAGTGTTTGACGTGTTTTGGCACTTGTGCAATATGCTTCAATGACTTTAAGAATTTGAGCATCTTCTTCTAAAGCAGCTGTACCTAGAATCAATGGGAAAAAAAATTTTAAACATGGTTATGTTTCTTAATACAGAAAAGCCTTTATATATCACTATGTTGCAGTTGAGTTCGAAGCCTTTAAAATTCTCTTAATCATCCCATTTTAAAAATCAAACTTCAATGAACAAAACCAACAGCTTAAAAAGATGAAATACTATTCTGAAATGCTTGGGGAGAAAAAAAGAAAAAACAAGCCAGAGTAATTACCCAAACATTCACAAAACTCTGAGCATCTGAAGTTGCACAGAACATGTTTTGAAGCATGATCACTGGTCGCAAAACAAGCCGTCATTAAAATGAAGAAAACTGTATACTCTGGTTATTATCCGCATATTATTATTTAATCAAATAAATCGAGGGACAGGATGTTAATTCACAGAAGTCTTGAAAACTTTGGCGGTTTGTGTATGTATTAGATTTACCCTTTTCCAGAGCATATTACTGAAAATTAACCTCAGAACTAACAGCATAATACATCAGTACAACTTCAGTTCAGTGTGCAGTAAGAAAGATATTGCTACATAAGCATATTTGTGAAAAGTGCAGTAACAAAACTTCAGACTTCAAACTAGAAACAGCACTACTGAAAAAAAAAATAAAAACTACAGTTAAAGTTTAACACGGCAAAACTTTTTCTAAAGGTAGAGCTCCACAGCACATCATCTCCTAAAGGAATTCAGTGAAAATGGTGACAAATTTTTCACTTGCAACTGACTGAAATTCTAATCAAACTGAAATGCAGAGGTACCACTACCTTTAGTTTAGATGGAACCAGGAGTTTTATGTGTAAGACAAGACGATTTGTGTTTTAAAAGCATTTTCCCTGTTTTCCTCCATCAAAAAAACTACAATTGAAGGTTTTCTGCTGCAACAGTCTGAACTGCCTCCAACATAAAAATGTACTAGTATATTTTGTTACCCAATGCATTCTGTTAGTTTTTCTGATTTATTATCACCAGAACAAAGCCAACTGTCCAAAGATTTGTCAGATCAGCTGACAAGCTGTTGAAGAAATTATATGGACCCGATACAGTTTTTCTACAGTTACAGGATGCAAGTACTCCAAAATGCAGGCTACTTCTCTTTCAAGGATTTTATTGTGGTTAGAATACAGTACCGTATTATTACGGTAGCAGGACACATATTTCACTGCTGAAATGAGTATTGTGAGGACACTCAGCTGAAATACCTTACTTGCTTCTCCTGTTATAATGCTAATTTGACATAGCAATTCTCAAAACAGCCCATAAATCCCTGGGATTCCAGAGAAGTTAAGTGATAAAATCCAAAAATGCCTATCAATAAGCTTTAAGTTCAATAGGAGTTCCTCAGTGGCAAACTTTTACAGCTCCATAAGCTGGAAAAAGTTGAAAGAACACTAACATATAACAGAAGCTTCTAATTACTGACACAAGAGGGAAAAATATGAATACCAAGAATTAGTAAGTATTTCTTTAAGTCTGACTTATAGACATCAAAAAACCCTTTTATTGAAAGTTATCACCTACGTACAAAATGGTGGTGTTAATTTAATCAGAAGTAAAACAAAGTATTTGCAAGCTACAGGGTCCCCCCTTCCCCCCCCAAAAAAAAAGAATTCTTATCCACTCTCAGAAAGTGTCCTTTAATAAGTCCTAAATCTGAAGGTTGACATCTTTACCTCTGTCCTTACAACTCCTGAATCTCTATCCTCCAATATCTGAAAAGATGCTGAATGACAGAACTTTGATTTTTCCTAAACAGATACCTTCCTGTAAGGATAAAACATCCTAAACTAAAAATGTTCACTTATACATCATGAACATAGGATCATTCTATTCACCTTAACCTTTGCCATATGAAATTCACAGCACACTCAGAAGGACCTCCACCTTTTCCCTGAGGATAAGCTTCTTCTCTCCAACCTTACATAAAAAAATGGCGACGATAACTTCATGAGCTGAACACTCAAGGCATAGTCCCTATCTTAAAAAGCCAATGAGCAAAGGAGAAACACAGAAACAAAAGTTGCAGTAAACGAATCGGGCCTTCATCTTAAAATACCCTGTCTTTCATTGATACAAGTGACTGGATTATTGACTCACACAAATTTCTACATAAGAATTAACGTGACACTGACAAGTAAGAGAATACTGCATTTGCTTGATAACATTAATGCTCCCTCCACCCCAAAATAGCTCAGTGTCCAGATTTTGACTCTTCTGTTTTTCTATACATTCATCAGTCTCTTTCAGTTCAGTGTTTCCTTCAGATTGCAAGGAAGACTAAAGCTCTGCAATTTATTCAGACACAGATACTTGCAAATGACCCTATTTCTAGATTAGAGCAGACGGCTGGATCTTAGAAAGAGTGACCATGGAAGCAACTAGTCTTTGAACCAACAGCAATACCCAGCTTTCCAAACCCAGATCAGCAGAAGCTCCTACCAGCATCAATTTATGAACGTAGCTACTAAGTATTCTGCAAGAATAGGACAGTATCTTCAAATTGTTGTTTACAGCATTAAAAGACAGGTTTGCCTTACTGAACTTAACATGGCTCTGTAGTGAACCTTTGTGACAAAAAGAAACAGGCACCTCACAAGTATGCATCCACTTCAGTCAATGGTAAAGCTCTAGAAAGCCACAAACGGCATTGTGATATAAGCACCTAAAATGAATAAAACAAACCACCCTCTAGAGATACCTACCTGCTCTCCCCTGACAGGAGAGAGGAAACTATATAGTTTGCTTACACTGTACATCTAACTTTCACAGAATTTAAACTGATGTTAATTCCAGCCTTTTTATTATTTAGAGATTTGTTCAAATGTCTCTTACTTTTTCTCAGTGCAAACTCTTCATCTGATGGCTTCCGTTCTGGCTTGCGTTTTGGAAGCAGCTTTTTCATGGTTTTAGGGCTTTTACTGAGATCCTGTGCGGGGAAAATAAAAATAAAGAGTAGAGCTTCTCTACAATATTTCAAAAATGCAGCTGCTAAGATGCATACGTGAGTTACTAATACCAGATCACAGGAACAAAAGGGATATACTGGCCTACCCCTTTCCTTAAGGATACCAGACATATTCTACAAAAATACAGAACAAGAAAGTAAAAAGGTGAATGAGAAGGACAGACCAAAGAAGATGAAGAGAGGTTTTGACCATTGCTGTATGCTGAACACTGTAAAGGTGACTGAAATTTCACCACACTGGATAATTTATTGCACTACACATGGGAGCATGAAAGGAATTTAACTTAGATTACAAAACGAACATACAGTACAATCAAACATAAAAACCTCTTGTAGCAACTAAGCTTAAACACTAACCTTCCAACCACAAATCACCTATCACTTTTTCCCTGTTGCTTATGGGATTTACAAAAGGAAGAAGTAAAAAAAAAAAAGGGCTACAATTTCTAAGAAACTGCAATTTACATGTCTATAGAATAAAATCTGTTTGTCAACATCTCATGCTCACAGAAGAAAATGTTCTTGCATATAAAATGCATGATTATTTCTGGGCCCTGTGATTCACACTAAGTAAGTATCATGAGAACGCATGACTAAGACACTGAAACAGGAGATATCACCAAGTCACAGAACATCCAATATTCTCCTCCTCATATATACACAGACTTCAAACATAAAGCTACCATTTTCTTACTATTTACAAAACCACACAAGATGTAGTGGCAAGACCAGATTAACCTACCACCACCGTCTTTTTATGATTAAACCCACCACATTTTATTTCTCTTGGAACACACTTCTATTTCATACCATATGCTAATTAAAAAATACAACAGCTTCTTAAAGTTTAAGCCATTTTTTCTGCCAATAGTAACATTAGCCATCAAATTCTGCTGAGCACAAAAACATTTGAGGGTTTACCACTTTTTTCTTTTCTTAAATATGCTATAGTTACCTATTAAAAGTGACACCTAAGAGTCAATTATACCACCACAGCTGTTTAGGATGATTTGATACAGCTCTTTGAAGCACCAAGGATCCCTCATACTAGATACTTCGCAGTGTGCTTAAGCAAACAACTTAACTCTGCAATAAGTCTGGATTATCAACATAAAAAAGTACCAGCTTTAAAAATAAAATTAAAAAAATTAAATCTTAATTTATTAACTGAATAGAGAGTGGGAGGACGTGGGGGAGGTAGAGGAAGCCCCTCCTAGCAAGCCTTAGCATCTTCTGAGCTGCAAGACTATATCAGCCCATTTACCATTGTTCCAGCACTACCTACTAAATCATCTGTATATAAAAACATGCACAAAATTGGGAAATGATGTTGTTTAAAGAAAAGTTAAGCTTCCCATTGCAGGCCTGCTAGAGAGTCATATTTCTTGGTTGCTGCATCTCACCTCTTTATAACAAAGAGCTGCTGAAGGCCGTAATGGAGGTGCAGGCCGCAAGCAGCTCAGGCTCCAAGGCTTGGGGGTTTTCGGAGGTTCCAGCGGTCCCCAGTTTATTGTGGTATGTGGAGTCCCATGATGTGACGGATGAGGGAGAGTGTGGTATGCAGGAGTCAGTGCTATTGGCTTGCTGTCTGAGTGCTTGCTGGAGGGTGTTACTGGATGGGAAGGAAGCTGTCAACGACACAAAGGTGATGGGAAAGGAAAGAAAGCATATTATCATAATAAAGACATAATATAATTAAGGATTGCTGAAATAATCTCACATGCTATCTAGTGCTTTTACTTATTATAGATGGCCTTTGAAAACTGTTACACAATTATTATTTGGAAAAGTGGATCTTAAAAAAGTTTTATTGTTTACCACTGACAGAGCATGCACTAAAGAGAACAGCTACGAGCAGCCCAGCTCCCACTTGCTCTCACTGCCAAGGACAGAGCTAAATTTAGATCCATTCATATCCAACAACCCAAATTAAGAGCCTAAAAGTACTTAAGGAAACTGTTTCTCCACAGTACGTCAAGTGCATCACCAATTAAAACTTACTGTTCTAAGGATACTTAAAAGTTGGCGATGTATTATTTGGTCAAAACCAAAAAAAAGTAGTAATGAGGAGTTTTCTTTTACCCTGTTAAACTATTACACCACTACTGAAGCATTTTATTCTTTACTCACACAATTAAAACCAGAACGATCTTTTGACCCATTAAACTACACTTAGAACATTCAGTTCTTGTTACTAACGGCTAAAAAAAAATGCCTTACATGGTAGTATATTTGCCAGATGACCTAATGCAGCCTACACTGTTCATTAACTTCAACCCAGCTCGCTCTTACCGTGTGAGATGGCACAGAGTGAGGTTTAATGGTGGGATTCCCAACAGTTGTGACTTTGGTTTGCTTCTGCAGGTGATCCACCCATTCATGCAAATCTTGTTGGTTGTTACAAGACACTAGTATCCTTTCAATCATATTTCCTAGGTGACAGAAAACAGAAGATGTAAGAAACCACAGAAGAACAATTTAGTCTATCAGACATGATCAGAAAGAACCTAATTCCCTAAAACATTCTATCCCTATACTATTAAGCAAAAACTTTAACTCATACTTTCAGTACAGCAGCACTGCACTTTCACAGGTTACGACAGGCATTTCTTCCATGTGTTTGTTCTTGTGCCAAGTAGAGGAGTTCCACGTTTTTCCCCAACTCTAATAATTAAATACAACCCTTAAACACAAGAAATAGATGTAGGAGACCGGCTCATCTAGTGGCCTTACACTTCTTCATCATCATCCCTGGAAAGCCAGCATATAACCTAAAATGCTATTCTTGAGTCTGTAAGCTTCAACATGTAAGAAGTTGTAAAATACGGTTCACCCATCTTCTCTCAGAAAAAGGCACAAAGTTGGTAGGAATCTGAAAATCATGGGCAAAAGTCACTAGAGAAAGCAACCTTAATCAGAATTTCTGCAGTTAATTCCTTGTTTACTCATCACATTCCTCATCTGACCTCAGCTTCATAGCTGTTGTCTCAAGAAGAACATGCACTACCAACAGCTATTTCCCCTCTGCCTCACAGCACTGATGTGTGATACCACCTGCCACTACAGAGGGTCAAAACTACTTTGCTTAAATGCAACCTGCTTGGAGGCAGAACTGATGCAGAAAATGAATGCAGGTATGAAGCTCCACTGTGTGTTCCCTGTTCCTACTCATCTAGATCACCCAAGGGTATTAGGTACATGCTGAAACAAATGACTTAACAGACAGAAATTACTCAAAGCATGCTCAACATAGAAACACAAAATCATACAATAGTTAGGGTTGGAAAGGACTTCAAGATCCTCTAGTTCCAACCCCCCTGCCATGCTCAGGGACACCTCACACTAAATCATGTCACCCAAGGCTCTGTCCAACCTGGCCTTGAACACCACCAGCGATGGAGCATTCACAACTTCCCTGGGCAACCCATTCCAGTGCCTCACCACTCTTAAAGAACTGCCTTCTCATACCTAACCTAAACTTCCCCTGTTTAAGTTTTAACACATTACCCCTTGTTCTACCACTACAGTCCTGAATGAGGAGTCCCTCCCCAGCATCCCTATAGGCCCCCCATCACACTGGAAGGCTGCTATGAGGTCTCCATGCAGCCATCTCTTCTCCAGGCTCAACAGTCCCAACTTTCTCAGCCTGTCTTCATACGGGAGGTGCTTCAGTCCCCTGATCATCCTCGTGGCCCTCCTCTGGACTTGACCAACAGTTTCATGTCCTTTATATGGTGAAGACACCAGAACTGCACACAATACTCCAAGTGAGGTCCCACAAGAGCAGAGTAGAGGGGCAGGATCACCTCCTTTGACCTGCTGGTTACTCTTCTTTGGATACAGCCCCGGATATGGTTGGCTGTCTGGGCTGAAAGCTCAAACTGCTGGTTCATGTTCATTTTCTCATGGACCACTACCCCAAGTCATTCTCTGTGGGGCTGCTATGAATCTCTTCTCTGCCCAACCTGCAGCTATGCCTGGGATTGATCCGACCCAGGTGTAGGACCAGCATAGTTAATCTTCATCAGGTTGACATCAGCCCACCTCACAAGCATGTCAAGGTCCCTCTGGATGACATTCTTTCCCTCCAGCATATCGACCGAACCACCCAGTTTGGTGTCATCGGCAAACTTGCTGAAGGCACACTCAATCCCACTCTCCAGGTCACTGATGAAGATGCTGAACAAGATCTGTCCCAACACCAATCCCTGAGGGACACCACTTGTTACTGATATCCAGCTGCATACTGAGCCATTGGTTGCAACTGTTTGCATGTGGCCATCCAGCCAGTTCTTTATTCACTGAGTGGTCCACCTACCAAACTGAAGTCTCTCCAATTTAGAGACAAGGATGTCATGTGACACAGAATTGAACTCTTTGCATAAGTCCAGGTAGATGGCATCAACTGCTCTACCCCTGTCCATCAGCTCTGTAGCCCCATCACAGAAGGCCACCAGATTGGTCAGGCAGGATTTCCCCTTAGTGAAGCCATGCTGTCTGTCTCCAAGCACCTTGTTGTTTTTCATGTGCCTCAGCATGCCTGCCAGGAGAATCCACTCCAAGATTTTTCTAGGCACAGAGTTGGGGCTGATTGCTCTGCAATTTCCCAGCTCATCCATTTTCCCCTTCTTGAAAATGGGGGTTATATTTCCCTTTTTCCAGTCATCGGGAACTTCACCTGA
>JANRGW010006756.1:0-23138 GCA_024733675.1 Psilopsiagon aymara | reverse complement strand
GGGGGGGAGGGAGGGAGAAGGGGCCTACGGCCCCATGACCCTGCTTAGCTTCTGAGATCAGACAAGACCAGGCATTTTCAGGGTCGTGTCCAAAGGCATTTTGCCCCTTTTTTTTGGTCAATTTGTTTCAAATTGCATACTTAATTCATACAGTTTTTATAATACATTTGAGAATTAAGTTCTCCTTGCTAACCTCAATGTAAGAGTAACAATTCTTTACTTTCAATAGCCCAGCTTTGCTTCTGCCACGTTTCTCCAACAAACAGTTGTTTGCTTGTCGCTGGGGACTCCATCTGTTGTAACAGTCTTTCAGAGCAGGAGAGGCTGTGTGCAGTGTTCACAGTCGTGAATAACCTGGGCAATAGTGTCCATTGCTAAGTTCACCCCTTACTGCATACTATTCACATCATGCTCAGATGTAAAAACTGGGGCAGGGACCAGGAAGAGGGGAATCACTGCTGAGTCAGGCTCAGTATTGGCCAGCAGGTGGTGAGCGATTGTATTCTCTTCCCTTGTTGTTTCCCTTGTCATTACTATTATTGGTGGTAGCAGCAGTGGTTTGTGTTATACCTTAGTTACTGGACTGTTCTTATCTCAACCCATGGGAGTTACATTCTTTTGATTCTCCTCCCCATCCCTCTGGGAGCAGTGGTTGGGGAAAGAGTGGCAAACACTGAAAGTAGAGTTTGCTTCCATCCTCACCAACACCTTCCCATGAGGATAAGCTGCTCAATATTCTCCTTTGCTCTGTGACTCTGTTCCCTGCCCTTCCTGCTACAGCATCTTAACCCTGAGGTGTAGGTGGGCAGTGGTTAGCCCCTCCATCAATTGTTGATATTGCTCTGCAAATTTAACCCTTTCCCAAAATCAGTGTCTCACACTGATATCCATACAGCCCATCTGACTTCAGTGTGGCTGCATAGGTTGTTAGAGGACTAAATTTGATTCACTGCTTACATAGAAAATTTACTGGGTTTGTTTCAATGGCACTGTATTATAAACCTTCACACCTCAAACTATCTTTTTACATCATCACTAAGCTCATATTGTGTGAAAACAGCCACAGATGTTCGTTTTTGCTTAATTCAAGTCAGCAAATGAAACGGGGGTTACTTTTGTACCATGCGACAATAATTTCTGCTCAGTATATTTGGAAGAAAAGCACGTGTTATATTGGTAACAACTTTCTGCACCAGCCATTGTGAGAAGAGGTCACAATGACTGATGTTCAAAGTTGTTAAAGGAAACTCAGCTCGTGATCCAGGAAATATGTATTTCTGTAAACTAACTACTTCTTAAATAAGGTTGCAATGTTCATGTTTAGGAGCCAGCATTTCCCAACACTGAAAGAATCTGCAAGACTGACCTGGTGAAGAAGTTCTTTAAATTGTCACTTAAAAAAATGGTAGTTTCTCCTTGCAGGAACAAGTCTTTATACGTCACTTGTAGAAGTACATTTCTTTTGGAGCACAGGATGAAGGAACTAAACTGCTATCATGCTTCACATACATTGTAACACAACAATTTGCTGTGCAGAAGTATGGAAATAG
This sequence comes from Psilopsiagon aymara, assembly GCA_024733675.1. Classification (NCBI taxonomy): domain Eukaryota; kingdom Metazoa; phylum Chordata; class Aves; order Psittaciformes; family Psittacidae; genus Psilopsiagon; species Psilopsiagon aymara. The sequence goes on along the minus strand of JANRGW010006756.1, from coordinate 21,588 downwards.
AAAGCGTTCTCTTTGCCTTGGAATTAAAGAATATAGTTGAAGGATCAAACTGGCATTATTTCAAGCAGAATGCCAAATGTCAAGAGACTTGCATAGGGCCCCTCAGCCACAGGATGCTGGAAAGGAGCAGATTGCTCAAGGAGATGGAAACCAATTGTCTGAACGTCACTATCGATAACAGAGTACAAATCATGATATAAAATGATGCATCTATGTAATACCACATCACAGTAGCGTGAACATCATTGTGTCTCAATCAGGTGCAAGCAATGTTTTAGCGGTACATGGACTCTCTATAAAATATATTCTATGAACTTTAATCTTTCAAATGGTATTCACCAGAAAACAAGGAGAATCTCTTACGTAAGATAGCCGGTAACATCTAAAGGTTAGTTAGTTCATGGAATGCTTCTTCATGTACATTGGGAGAAAACGAGGATCTTGTAGCGTGAGAGGTGGAAATGGCTGGACCATTCATTTAAAAGGTAAACCTGGAGCACTGGCAAAAAGGGGAGTGCTGGAATTACTCAGCAGAAGCATGGCACATGTATTATGTGCTCTCATGAGTAAGTAAGCGGCAGGTGAGTAGGGAGGCTAAAAGAAAAAGAAACTGCATGTCTTAAAAAAGGGAGTAACCCTTCAGTATATTGCCATTCTGAAATACACTTTGCTTGTGATAAATATTCTTTAAGGTAAAACAGTGGCATGCAAAGGAAGGCCTCTTAATTTGGACTTCCAAAGCCACAGAAGACCATGAAAGACTGAGAAACATAACTTAAAACATAGGCTGAGCAGAAAGTAACATGTTTTTATCAGATGCTTAAAGTTTGAGCTTTTTATAAAATATTAATCTAGTTCTGTGAATAATTTTTTTTGCTTAACATTTATTTTATATGTGATTTTGTTCCTCTTATTTTTCTGTCCTATGCCAAATAAATTTTACTTTTATTTAAGTGGTGGTGCAGCCTGTTACACTGAGAACAACCGCGGTTTCTTCCTTGACAGAAACATGGTGGCTTCAGCAAGAGCGTAACAGTGAGCCTGGCAGGATCTGCAGCAGGTTGTTCTCCTCCCCTCCTGCCTGCCATTGTGCAGCAGCATAGCAGCAATGCTCAGAGGACTTTAGGCCTCCATACAGTGTAGATTAGACACCTGCAGATAAGGAGAAATAATGAGTTTAGTTTAGGATAAGGAATTTATGGCCAGTGATGCTGTGCTTGTAGACAGCTGCTGTGTGAGCTCTGCATACTGGCTTCTGCAAAGCAAGCGAGGCACTTGCCATGGGGAGATGACATGGAAAATCACTGTAGTTAAGTACAGATTTTTGCTCCTTGTCTCCAGTCACTAGGCAAAAGGCTGCCAGAGAACATCAAACAAACGAAACCCTCCTTTTGTCTTTGGAGCTCTGTTCTTGATATTGGATATTAACCTTTTCAGATAATTTGGACCAGGTTCATCACAGAAGGACCCTTTGATGGAAGTCCAAAGGAGGCTCAAATTCAGGCTGCCCATCCAGCTTCTCCTCAGAAATTAGACAGGTCATTTAAAATCCCAAGCTAAAAACCTCTATCCTGTAATTCATCTATCTTGCAAAGACCCAAGCAGCTGGTTTACTCTTACACAGATGATGGATCCTTTGACATCTATGGGGACTGCTTGTTGATACTTGCATTTTATAGACTTAACTAGGATAGAGACCTCAACTTTTTTAAAAGACCACAGGTACTCCTAGCTCAGATGTAGCTTAGAAGCCACTGGTCCCAGTGCCTGGACTATGTAAATAGGAGAGCCATGATGGAAGGAGAATCTGGGAGTTTGTGAGCTGTTCCTTTAGGAACTGGATTGCAGGCTGAGACACCTTTGTCTGTAGATCTTAGTGGCAGTAGCCTTTAAGAACTCCATGGAATGACTGCAATGATCACCTAGCAGGGTTGTATCTCATGTTTTATCAAAGGAAGTGTGGTTCTTTCTGGTTTTCAAGAAATTGAATGACTTGCTTGAAGTCAAGAGGGAACTGAACTTTGCATGCTGTGACTTAGTCATGACCACAGCATAGTCCTCCCTCTGTTTAACTCAAAAAATGCTGTTGCTTTAAAATAAACCCACAGACTACACTGTAAAACAGTTCTGACTGTTCCCTGCAGTTGCAGGAAGGCTCACGCAGCACACATAAAAAACATAGCACACAGCAGCACACATAAAAATATACAACTCCTTTGATCATGGTTCAACAATTTCCAGTGACCTTCGTGCCCTGTATACACAGGCTGCTCCCTCCTGCTCTCCCACCTAGTCTGGCTCCATTTGGCATTGAAAATAGTAAATTGGTCCTAGCCAGTTATCAATCTGGGGGCTAAATGCATCTCTGTACAACAATCAGCTAACAAAGCAAAAGCCTTCAGGATTTGTTTTTCTTTGGCTAACAGCAAGTATAATGAGCAATTCTTAACGGGTTCTTCTGCTGTCTTATGGTTCTCTGAGAACTATTCAGATATCTAACATGACGTAAGCCTGATTCCGAGTTTCATTTTCTGTTACACTCTAAGAGGTCCTATGCGTTTTATTTTAGACATAATGAAAATGTGTGGTTTACACTTTTAAAGGAGTTAATCTTTTTTTACTTGTTGAATATGACTCTCTGTAATCCTCTTATAAGTTTCATACTTACTCTTCCAAGCTGTGGGTATTTGGTGTGCATGCCAACTTACAGTATTTTTTTTATAAACAAAAATTACATTATACATACACATTAACTTCTATGTACAAAAAAAGCTGTGCCTGGGCTCCACTCCTTCTTCCAAATATGACACAATAAAACTTTGCAGAGCACATGAGGGCCTCAGTAACCTTTTCTGTACCCTGCTGGTTGTTATGCCTTTGGGTTATCTCTGGTTACAGAATTGCAGGCTGCTAATCAAAACCTTTGGTGAAGCATAAATGCAAACAGGATGGCACTTCGTCTCCACACTGTAGATATTGCAGCAGTGGTAGGAATAAAAAGTAATACAAGTAATTTCTCTTACTAATGTGAGCTAGTAAAAGCCTCTGAACATGGATAACATCTACTGACTAATGTATAGGTCTTATAAAGACACCTCTGAGCAGAATGATTATTTCACATTGTAGCAGTTCTTTGGTCCTTGACTTCACCAATAATAACTTCTCTTTCTATAATTCATGAAAACATTCCTCTAAGAATTCATTAATGCTGCCAGAAGTCCCAGAAGATGCTTATCTGATGTCTCCCTCCCATTGCCTTTCTCATGCCTAGGAACTCTCCTAATACAAGCTTCATTAATCCAGTCATTTGCATCCTAGCAAAGTGAGTGCTCTCTTACTTATCAAACCCATGGAAAGTAGCTCTGCTATCACATCCCAAAATGAAGCAAAACTACTTGCAAATCTGTCTTATAGTCCCCAAAGGCTGTAAGGCGGCATCTCAATGGAAAAGAAAATGTCTCTGTTGTGTTAAACTTTCACTTTCAATGATCAAAACTCTGCAGGAAAGACTGCATAATGGATTCCCTCCTTAATGGTTAAAAAATTCCATCTAGATTTTCCAACTGTTAAATAAAAAAAAAAGCTGCTGGTTTATTCTGTTCTTTCATAGCTGACAGAAACAGATAGTTAAATGTTAAAATTCTGATGCCTAAGGATCTTAATTTCAGCAGAATTAGGTAGGTCACAGGCATTTGAAACAGTGATGATCCTTCCTACTTTTTTTATTTCCTGCATTGTCAATCAGGCTCTTAACCTACCTAAAAATCTCAATAGCAGTTCAGGTACAGAAATAAGCCTGAGGCGAGGATGAATGACACAAAAGTACTTTGATTAAAACAGAGAGAATAAATTGGGTGGCTGCTGCTAATGCTCCCTGTGTCCAACATCCATCTGTCTACTAAACAAAAATATCAGGTGTTTTTGTCAACCACTTCTTTGATCTCAAACCACAAATTTATGGCTTAAGGTACATGATTTCTGCAGAAGCTACATTCAAAATGTAAAACAGAATTCTACCACGAACATTGTTATTGCCAAGCTTTCTACCACACTACAGTAGGGCACTTCCAATTTTCATAATTTTTCCTCTCTGTTTTTCCTGTTCTATTTTTTTTTTCCTCAAATAAAAAAGTTTTTCTCTTCAAGAGTGCTGGAGCTTAGCCTACAGAGATGCTTTATTTTTAATATGGGACAGTGAGACTGGATTTTTGGGGGGTTGGGTTTTTTCTGCTAGAATATAGCAGAAATTCTCTGCCTAAGTACCTTAAAGGTAAGGGGGTGTTGGTTGCTCTTCATCCTTCCTCTTGCCAAAACAGAAACCACTGATCCTTCCCTGTGGCTGGGGCAGAGCTTTATCCCTGTGCAACTCCGTTTTCAAAACCATTTCCATCCCAAAGGGAATCACTTTGGCTACCTTCTGCATTCACTTGTGCGCAAGATTATTTGGCTCCAAGCTTGTGCAAACACTACATACACATGATCAGGCGCATAACTAATTCTCATCTGAAAACGCTTTTGTGTTCACACAAAGATGGGTGTTTAGACAGTTCTTTATCTCACATCCTGCCCAACTTGAAGTAAGCATTCTTGTATGCAGGGCTGTGAAAATGGGTCCTTCCTGTCCTTCTCTACTCTAGCAGAAGTTACAGTAAACTGTTGAGCAGCAGAGCCCACGCAGCTGAAGGCTGAGCACTCCCAAGCCATGAGAGCAAAAGGTGGCTAAAGCATTCAGATCACTTGTGAAGAGAGCAAGGTAAAGGCCATGAGTGAAAGTGCAGGCTTAAACCCAGCCTGTGCCATATGTATGTTGACTGGAACTAGTACATCTCCTAAATAACGTCCATTGCAGTGTCTGCCAGAGACTGCAGAGCCTGTTTGTTCGTGCTTTCTCTGTTGCCTGAACACCAGCCCTTCCTGCAGATTGCTCAGACCTTCCTTTTGAGGTTGGTTTTCCCCTCCCTTTTTAAAATAGAAACTTTCACTTCTGCTATTTGGCCAAGAGCTTGGGTTACTTACAAAACCCCCAACCTTTGTTTGGAAACATACAGATAATCTATTTGTTTCCTCTAAGTATATAGCTTATTCTCCTCAACTGTGCCTGCAGGACTGCTGCTGTACCTTCACTCAAATGCCTATCAACTGTGGGTTGGTGTGTTTGCTCCACATCATTCCTGATCTAAAACCAAAAATCCTCCTGTGTTTTCTAAGACAGTTACCACATACCCTCTATGCCAGGACCTTCACTCCTCCCTCTCATGCATGTACTGGCTATTTGTGTAGTGTGGGGGGAAACTTCAAATCCATTTTTTAGCTGCAAACATTTCTAATGTAAGTCCAAGTAAAAGCATGCATCAGAAAATGAGAAACCTTGTATGTTTGCTCCTAACTAAACAGGCGGGAGTAGACATGATGCATCTCCAGCCTAGGAATTTCTCTTTATATCGAGAAATACTCTGCCTCTGATGCAAGAGAAGCTTTGTGTCCTGTAAGTTATCTAAGCTTTGCATTCAAGGCAAGCAGAGGCTCAATAAATTATGGACGAGCATGTTAGATAGTCAGTTATCAGCAAGGATCTTCCCTCCAATTGTCACCAGGGAATTTCACTTTAAAGGGCTATTTCTCAACTTCTCATTAGTTTTTTTAACCAGCTTTTACTGCCTCCCCATTTCCATATAGAAACTGATTTGTTTTACGAAAGGCTGTAGTTCCCACAGCAGACGACAACCATGATTCCAAATGGCCCAGTTTGCCAAGCTCTGCTGAAGCGAGCAGGTGAAACAAGGGCTTCCCTGAAGGGGGGGTCACTGCTGAGGACTTCAGCTGGGCAAAGGCCTCTGTCGCCAGCCATGGATGTGGGCACAGAGCTGCAGATGCCGACTCAAGTTGCAGAAGCTCATTTCAAAACCACCTTTGCTCACTCCCATGGCAGTGTGAAGGCGGGCTGCAGGAGCTAGCCAGCCTACCAACTAATCACCTTTTCTTCCTCTTGCCACTCACTTTTGGCTTTGAATCCCTGACTCCTTTGGGAGTTGCTTGAATCCCTTGGGAAAGTGGCTGTTTCCCAGTGGGATAGCAATGGGGTGGCATGTGTGAGGGAAGGTGCCAGGGTACCTCTGGCTGATGCAGTGATGTCCAGCCAGGAGAGCAGCTTTCCCATCAGCACCAAAGCATGGGGGTTAGCTCAACCAGACGTGTTTCACTACTATTCCACTGCTTGTAGGAGAAGCAGTGTTTAGCTAGTATTTAACTGTCGACACCTCTGATTGTACGGTTTGGGGTATGAGCAAATGGCAATGTACAGCTCATCATTTCAGCAACACTATGCACTGTTTCACTGTTGATACAACACTGTGTTCATTCCAGACATACACAACCTGATCCTCCATGCGGTTACACAACTCTTAAGCAAGTAAAATTCCAGTAGTGGCATAAAAATGATGCAACAGAGGAACACACCTGACTCTACTCCGTTTCAACTGAAAGCAGCATGCTATTAGACCTAGACAAATAAAGTCTTTAACAAAAGTTTAACTGTAGGCGGAGAAGGTAAAAATTAAAATAAAATACCTTTTGAATTGAAAATGTCAAGTTGAAGCAACGGTTGTAAGAAAGCCACTCTGACAATACTGAAGTCTTAAAACCAGTATTTACTCAAATATATAACAGAAGAAATCAATTCCTTTGCATTGTGAGTCAAAGAAATAGAAAACACAATCACTCTGGCACTCCACAGGAGATTAAACTATTGGCCATGAATTCAAATAAAAAGCCAAGTGGCTGAGCATAATCAGGAAAAGGTACAATGAAGAAACAATATCAAGAGAAGAACCTCCAGAGGGAGAAGTATGAAAAAAATACAGGGACGCTAGCTTTATGCAGAAGAATTCAGGAAGATGAAGGTATAGTCATATGCCTCTGTGTAAGTAACAGAAAGAACTGAATGCTATAGAGCTGGTGAAATGAAAAAGACATAAATGAACAGAAAACTAATGGATTTATGCCACAGGAGACAACACACTGCAATCAGTCCACTTGTTGGATTAGATTCAAACTGGGTTTAAGTAAGAAATAGTGACTTGAAAAATGATGGGATATGATATGATCACAAAGGCAAACTTAGTATGTGGAGAGAGTCTAAAGGTGTCTGGGTCCTATTAAAAGATATTTCCAAACCTTTTAATTTGCGATGGCAAGATTTTTTTTTGTTTATTTGTCTGTTTGGGGGGAGTTGTTTGTGTGGGTTTCTTTACTAATCAGTTGCTTGCTGAATAAACAACAGGTGCAGCGGATCACACATCAGAAACATCTTATTTAATCAGTGCAGCTTATTTCAACATAGTTTTCCTGAGCAAAGCAACATTTATTTGTGTGTAGTACTGATAAATCTTCCTTTTTTTGCTTTGTTTTGGAGGAACCAGGCTGAATTTGAGTAGTCTTACAGTGTCTGAGCAGTAAGAGTACTGAGAATATGTAAGTAAAAAGCTGCCTATGTCAAACTCAACAAATGGGATTTTTTAGGTCAAGAAAAAGCTGTAACTCTTACGCCCTCTTCTTAATGATTCACCACATACTGTTAATCACATGGGTATGTGAAAATGTTAAAAATTGTTGTAAATATCTAGATACAGTAGATACAGCTTGTTGTGAATTAAGTTTAGTTAGCTGAATTCTTTTAACTGAATTTTTTTTACTAGGTGGCTTTGCTTAGTGTGAGTAGTCGCTTAGCATGAGTAGTCACTTAGCATGGGATGCTGAAGTTGCTGGAGCCTTAGCCTGAAAGCAGCTAACTCCCACCTAGATAAATCTGAGTTTAATTTACAGTCTGTGCTTAGTTATGTAAATGACCACATTGAGACCATCACCAATCTGAAAATAAAGGAGCTGCATGCATTAACAGGATGCAACACACAGAGATAAGAATGTGCTGCCCACTTGGAGACAATGAAAGAACCCAATGGTAGATAAGGAGAATTTGACCAAAAGTCACCACTGGACCAAGAGGCCTGTGAACAGTGTGTGATGGTCCAGCACTTGGAATGTAAGGGTATAAAACCCCAGCCATTTCTTTGCTCTGGGTCCCTCCTCAGAGGTATCAATCTCAAACTGTTCCTATTCCTGTACCACTCAATTATTACTATTTATCTGGGACAAATATTTACCGTGCTTTCATACATGAGCAGTCCATTTCAACAGACCTAAACATATATAATTATTGCTGAAGTCTTAGTCTGACTTTCTGGAAGCTTCATCTATTTTCTTTTGGCAGACACTGTATTTTGGAGACTAGAATTTGCACCTACAGCTCTGTGACACATATACTTGCTCTGCACCTACAGCTGTAGGTGCAGAGCAAGCAACACATGCCCTTGTCTCAGTCGCAGAACAAAGTGGAGGTGAGTGAGTATGGTACAGTTAACATGGACTTTGCAAAAACAGCATGAACATCCACACTGTCTTACAAAAGATACTATATAAAAAATAGCAGTTAAGTTCTCATAACTGATACAGATAATTAGGAGCACTACTGTGAAATTGCAGATGAGCAGATAAATAGCTTTCTTGAGGAGGAAGATGTTTTACAGAAGTGTTGCAAGGTAATAAAAATGAATGTAAACATTCAGTGCATCCCTCCTAATTTCTACATTAACAAGCTTCAAGCTTGTGGGTTACAGCATGTGGGTAGGCATTCTGCCAGCCTTTGGGTTAGATTGCTCTCAGGGACACTGATGCTGGCTTTTTCATGGTGTTTAAGCCTCAAAAGTTTGAGAAATTCTTTCATGGGACTGTTAACTGCTTTTTATTTGACACCCCCCTCCAGAGAAGAAATTCCCTATTGCCTGTCTACAGGTTAATTTTCTTCAGGTTTCCCTGGCTGCTTAACTGCTTCATCAAGCATAGGTATATTGTAAGCTATAGTTTATTTTCCGGTTAGCCTGTGAGTCAGTGTAAGTGATCAGACACATCTAGATACAGATAAACACTTCATGTTCTTCCTGAACATCCTACACACAACTGCAATAGAACTGATGTTAGAAACCAACAGACTTTCAGAGCCTTGCAATGCATTTTTAGATAACCAGGGTCAGACATGCACTTTCAGATGGAGTCTGCTTAGAAAATTTAACACAGGTTGAGTGCAAGTCCCTGCCTTGTACATTTTATCATCCATTCACTTGTTACTCATTGAGCAGTATGAGAATAGTACTACTTCCAGTAGTAGAGTTACAAGGCCATGTTATCACTAGGCATAAGCCCAGTTTTCATCTAAAATTTGGCTCACTGTCAATAGCCAAAGAGCATTGAGTATTTTTCCTAGAGCATTGAGTAAGTACATTTTTCCTGTAACTGAATACAAAGAGATTACCTAAGAAGTGCTAGTCTCTCTATCCACTGCTGTAATTACTAGGTTAGTAAGATACTTAGATCTTTACATGCTGTTGAAAACTAGCTGCACAGCTGTCTGGAAATCACATTGAGATTACACCTGTAGATTTCCAGGCAGATTTCATCTGATGCATTTGCCATCATTCTTGCTGTCTTCTCAACCTATGTATTACCCTTCTTCTCTGTAGTATTACAAAGTCACTTTTTGTCATATCCTACTGAGAGGTTATTCAGGGAGATGTTGGTGTTACATTTTCAATCAGCAGTGCTGCTTTTAAGCTCACCTGGCACTCCCCATTGCATGGTAGTGCTATCTTTCAGTTATCACCATACCCTAGCAATTACTTTTAGTATTTTCAGAAATAAACTGGTGAAACGTACTTACTCACAATAAATTCATGAGGATTTTTCTTTAGAATACTCCAGCCTTTCAGGCTTTGCAACAAACACTTGCAGTTTACCAGTAAAGTGGCCTTCACATCAAGTACAAAGGTACATTTGTGGTCCCCTGAAAATCTGTCCAAATTGGCTCAATTGTATGCCTTTAAAAAATGTGTTTGCATGCAGTCACTGCTAGATCTTAAATGGTAAATTATCTGATGCCTGTTCTCATTGAGAGCTAGGCCTCTTGCAGTTCCTGAGTGGGGCCAGCCTCTGTTTGAGGAATTGTGATAGGTAAATGAGTATGATGAAAGCCACAGGTCAGAAGCCCAACTCATGTAATGGTTGCTCCAGCTGCTGTTCACTAGTCGAGCTGTTGCTTGGATCAAAAAGTCAGGAACTGTCTCTGCCATACACTCGGTTGACTACTTCAATGGCACATAAATGGATGGAAATATCCAATTTGCATAAAACCAGAACAAAACTCTAGGGGGAAAGCAGTTCATGATTATGCAATGAACGGTATGGGGATGCTCAAGAGGATCAAATTAGGATTTTGTGGACAACTTTCAGTTTTATGTCCATTTTGTAGCTATCGGAAAGCTTGGCTTCACCACATCAGCAATGGTGTTTTCTGTGATCTACAGTTAAACTGCTGAAGTTGAGTTGCCAGTGATAGAGGACAGATGTGATCAACTGCTGATGCATTGTATAAATCTGTCCTCAGTAGCCTGTAGACAAAACACTTGCCTTCCTGATACCATAGAGTATTAGAGCTATGGTCATTGCTAGCTCAAATGTTGGGGGGTTTATTAACGAATAATACTTTCAGATACTTCTGTGGGTTGGGTGAAACTTCACAAGAACTGATGTTCATGACTGCCACCCTCAGCTTAAAATGATCTTAAAAGCAAAGTAAACTCTGTTACAAATGCAGGGTGCTGGAACACAAAGAATATGCTATATCAATTCCTAATTATTTATTTTAGTGCATATCATCTTCCTTTTTTTCTTTTTTTTTTTTGACAGAAGCTTTAATTCACACAACTTTAAATGCTGAATATAATTTAACTGTATTTTTTCTATTTTTTTTTTTATCATGTGCCTTTGGTACTACAACGCATTCCTCAGTGTTCCACAACAGAAAACACAAGACTTGGGTCAAGTGCACTTTCCTTATCAAGGAGTGTGTACATGCTAGAGCCAAGGTGGAAATATAGCCCTCTCTTCTATAACTGCTCATCCCCTGGAAAAGCATGCTGTTGTTTGGTGGATATCAACAGCAATCAACCAGCAGCCTATTCAGCCAAATTTATACTTTTATAAAAAAATGCAGTGAAGGATGACCATATTTTAAATGCTTTATTAAATGCTGACTCACCAGTGATCTTTCTAAGAGGAAGTAATGAGTTCAAGAGAAGGGAAGGCATAAATTCATGCCAAGATTTTTTAGTACAGTCTGGTATGCCTCTGTTGCTGCCCCCCAGAGCGTGTCCCTCTAAAGCATGTCATTTCTATAAGGAAGAGTGCAAGGGAGATAGCAAAAAAATCTGAAAGATCCCATTATACTGTACTTCTGAAAACAAATCCAAGCCAATTTCAAAGTGGCCAATGTCAGGTGACAAACAAATGTGTTAGCATCACTGCTAAATGTCAGTTGGGGTCTGTAGTAAGTGTATATATTTTTAACGCAGCAACACAAAAATTAACAGTACCTTTAAATTAAGATGAAAGAAGACATTCAATATGAACAATATGGTGCTTTCTAAAAGTTTCCAACAGTCATTTTTATCCCCAGAAGTTTCTATCCCTGCCTGCATTCTTTATGGAATTTTCTTAACCCTATCCTGGCTTCTCATTCAATTCTCTTAAGTGTGTGCGGTTTGGGGTTTTTTGTTGTTACTACTGATGTTGCTGGTCTTTATATATAGTATCTATCTGCCTTGTTTCTCAGGTAAGGCTCCTGCAAGCATTTTGACAGCAGACCTTGTAAACTGAATTGACTCTGGGTGAACGTATTACATCACATCTGAGACAGTGCTTCACAAAGTGTCAATCATCACATGTATTGTTTCGGGTGTTCTTTTTGTAGAGATCGTTTGCCTTTCCCCTCTGTTTTGGTCTCCTTTGTGTGTTACGTGGAAGAGGAGCAGTTCTGGTTTTGCTTGAAGTTCCCAGTTTGGAGGGGGGAAAAACTGCTGAACATGAGTACTCTGGATGGCATCACGTCTGACAGGGTAGATCACCTGCTCCAGCTAAACACCTATTGCCATATGTCTGCTACAGTTAACAAGTAAGACAAGCTGGTTTAGGACAAATAAATGACAGAAGAAAGTATACGATAGACACAGCTTCACACACGTTCTCTTTGTGGCAGCAGCGTCTGGCTTAGTTTCTTGCAAACGAACAGTGTCTCAACTGCATCACAAACAGAAAGCCATGAGAAAGCTGAATCGTAGTTTTTACTAGGGAAATCATTGACTTGCTTACCAGCCTTGGGGAAGCGATGCCACGTGGCAAACACGGCGTTTTGGTTTTAAGCACTCTAACTGCTAAAAAAGCTCGAATTAGCTTAGAAAGAGCAGGGCTGAGGGCTGCTGGCTGGGGGCCAGTCCCGCTATCGGCCCGCGCCGAACTGAGGGCAGTAGCCCTGGCTCGGGCAGATAAATGCCGGTGAGGCCGCCGCTGGCCTCCGCTGGAGTCTGGGGCTGTGTTTTGTCCCAGTGGTGTGACCGGAGGCTCTGCCCCAAGTCTCTTTTCCCCCGCGGGGAGGCAGCGCCTCCCCGCCTCGACCGGGCCCTGAGCTCGGCTGAGGGCAGGTGGCAGCAGGGAGCTGGGTCTGCCGCGGGAAGACCCCGCAGGCGGCAGGAGCCCGCTGCACTCCGGTCCGGGAAGGTAGGTCCCGAGAGCGGGAGCGGGAGCAGCCCCCGGCGGGAGGCCGGAGACGCGTGCGGGCCCTGCAGGGCGGCAGCGCGCTGCCCCCCTCCCCGGGGCTCTCCTCCTGCTCTCCCCGCCCGGCGGATCCCGGCTCCGTTCCCCGCTCCTCCAGCCGCCGCCGCCGCCTCGCAGCGCTTTTGTGCCGTTCGGCTGCGCCCTGTCCCTGCTGCCTCCCTCTACCCCCCAGGTTGCCGCTTTCCGCCTGCCTCCCCCCGTCACCCCCTCACGTCTGAGCCGCCGGGGCACTGCGGTCTCCCCTCGGTCTCCCCAAACCTTTCCCGCTGAACCTGCTAACTCCTGACTTGCTGGAGACCCCTCCTCCCACCCAGCCTTTGTCTGCGGTAGGGTGTTGTCTAAATTTGCAACCATGCCTTTGGTAAGGGAAAGGCATCTCTGTGGCTGCTGCTTCTGAAACCTGCTTCAGTACCGAAATCTCTTTCTAGGACCAGGTGGTCAGTCAGTGTGCATTTGCCCTAGGGAGGTGGGCTCTCGGCAGCGGCACTGATGAGTGATCATTGCTGAATGTTAGATTATAGTTGCCTGCCATCAAGATTTTTGATAACTTTTTTTTTTTCATGAGGTATTGGCAATTTAAATTCAATTTACAGTGTTAGAGCTCTCACTTGTAGTTGAAATGTTGCCTAATCCTAGGCATTTAGAAACCATGCAAGTGTTAGGTCTACTGAAATGTAGAGCAATGCACAAAACCATGTAAGATTCAGTTTCCCATTGTACTAGCTGTGTGTGTGAAGCAGACATTGCTGACTGCCCCTGTGTTTGAGTTTTGGATGCTGCTATTAATAAGGTCTCAGATACATTCTGGTATAGGTTTATGGGATTGCCATTGTCAAGGAGATTTCCTGATCCATTATTCTCACAGATCCCTGCTCCCACAGTAGCAATTTAATATCCCAGGCAATGAGGTTGTCTGGATCATGACATTCTTTTACTTACATTCCCACAAAGGCCAGGGGAGAAGATCAGAGATGTAACCATGAATGCCATAGTCTTCAAGCCAGGAAATCCCACTGGGTTGGGGTTTCCCTATTGTTCATATGTAAGCTGATAGAACAGTGTCATTCAGGATGCATGCTTCCATAGAATGATGGAGACAGGCACCTGATATGCTTTTAAAAAGTTAGCTGAATGAAGTTTCCTTCAGATTTTCTGGATCCGTCTGTATCAGCTGTATGTTCTGAGAGGTTTCTGTATACTGCAGATTTTAGATGTTCATTGATACATCCCAGTGAGCTCTGGCTCCTGACAAAAGTGATTTCATGCAGAGTTACTCAGAATATTACTTTTATTTCTCATTTTACAGATTAAACTCTACGTTTAGAGACAAATTACAAGGCAAGGCTAAGAATCTTCCTGATACAACAAGTAACACTAAGGTGGTAGTGTAGGTTACCACTTTTTTCTTCCAGTTTGGACCCCTACTGCACAAAAACTTGCTTCAGGCCTTTTTCCTCATTTATTTTTGATGAAATATTTATTGGCTTTCTATGGGAGAGGTTTAAACGTCAGCAACATACAGTCATGTGCTTTGTAAGTTTGAAGCTACATCTTTATAGTTCACATACGTGCATCAGAACAGATCATCTTCCTATGCTTTTTCTGCTTTAGAATTTAAGGAAAAGTGCCATCCTTTCATTTAATATTGCTGAGGAGTGAGGGTTTGATTCCTTCACCCAGGTACTTGGCTGAGCACAACATTTTTCTCCCCTCTTGTGTCTCTATGCAGTCTTGTGCTGCATTTTGGTCATGCAGTGGAAGACTGCTAGGATTTGGGAGTCCGAGGGATATAATCTTCCCTCCTACAGCCTTTCATTGTCAGGGGTCATTGTGTGCTTTACATGGAAAAGCTAATGGGACTGAATTTTCTGGGGTTTTATCTTTCTTCTTTTTAAATAGTGTTTCTGCAGTGGTTTCTGGTGATCTGATTGCAAGGGCATTGAACAGGCCTTATTTTGGCATTCCTCTGCCCTTCAGAAATTTGACTGGTGCCAAGCATATGTACCTTTGTGTGTGCTTGTATTTATGGAGCTAATAATTCTTATGTGTTCCCAATATTTTCCTGCTTACATGAGCTTTTTAGATACGAAGTGTCAGTTGAAGTGTATGAGCTGGAGGTGATACTTACTATGTCAAATGACGCTACAGCCTGGCTGGCTTGATGTAAAAGAGCTGAGTTGTACTGACAGCGCTTACAGTCCTTGACAGTAGGAACTATTGCTACATATATGGTATGTTTCTGCCAGGCTGTCCATATGCAGGAGCTGAGAGAAAGGTTCTCATAAGGCCCGAGGGGTCTTTTCTGCAAAAAGCATGTATTTATGTGATGGAGAAGAAGATGGTCCAGAGTTGGATGATTGATAAAAAAGGGAAAATCCAGTGCAAATGGGTGTAGAAGTTTTGTGGTAGGGTTGGATGGGTGTAGGGTATTGGGAAGGGGAAGAAGCTATTGAGGAGTCTAAGTTAGTTCGTGGGGAGAAGGCAACTGAATGCAGAATTAAAGGGAGTTGCTGGTACTGGTAAGCTGTAGTGGGTGATGGAAATGTAAGGGAAAAAAGACTGTATGTGGAAGAAGGCCCTGAGGAAAGGCTGGCGATGATCCAAACACAAGTAGAGATGGAAAAATGACAGGATTGAGTTACAAAAAAAGAAGCATGTGGGAGGGTTGGAGATTTGTTAGGAAAAGGGGAATGATGGATTTATTAGGAAAAGTAGGAAGGTTTGGGAAAGGAAGAGAAGTTGCAAAAGGATAGGCATTAATTCCCTGAAGCTTAAAAGTCCAATGTCAAATTCAGTGAAGAGTGCAGAAACACACACAGTGAGATGGTTCTTGTGCTGGAAATAAGTAACAGGCAATGAAATACTGCTCCCAGCTTGCTGACTGCTTTCCCACTGATGCCCTGGAAAGTTTTTGGGTGTCTATAGCCTTTCCTTACCGTCATATAATTTGATGTGGGGAATATGTCTAACTGAGCACAAATAGGGTGATGCAGACTCCATGGCTTCTAGACGTTACAGTGCATGGCCTGACTGAGCAGTTCCTTGCAATAGTGAATAGAAGAGCGCACTGTTGTAGTCTGGTGTTACCACATAATGTTGTTCTCATTTCTAATAATTTTCACTCATCGTAATTGTCTGCTATGATTTAATAAACGTTTGTTGTTGGAGGTTCAAGGGTCTGGTGTCAATGTAACTTAACCAAGATAAACAGCTGTGTGGGCTCCTGTATGAGCTCCCTGGTCATGATGTTCGTGTATATGATACATTCTGCCTTACTCTGAGGTTATATCTTAGGGTGCTTGATCTTCTGCAGACTTGGCTGTCTTTGATACAAAGAGAGAAGTTGTTACTGGGATCTTTAAACCTTAGAAAACTGTGAAGTGATTAATATTTGGCTGTTGAGCTGGAAATAAATACATTATTATTTTGGAAGGCCACTGCTTCTTTGCTACAAGGCAGTGTTAGATAACATGTCAACATCTGTTACCTTACAAAAGGAATTCTGGGTCATGCTATCTTTTTGTATGTATTAGGGCTTTCCAGTACATTGGATTGCATGGGATTAAGGCTCACTTTTTTGCATTTACAGCAAACATGATGCAGTTTCATCTTAGTAGGTTACTGGCATTGTCACACTGCTTTGAATTATTATGAAGAGATTTATCTATTAGGAGTTCCTGCTGAGTGCCATGGAGTTACGGGGAAGAATACTAATAAACAGTTACTTCCAGGAATAATTTAAACTCTTGAATATTTTTTCAAGAAATTTCTATTACGGTTTAAAGCTTTTATTTTTGTAGGTCTAGCAAGGATATCTTTTAAATCTGAAGCAGGGAAATGGAAGCACTGATACCCAGATGTCAGTGATGCAATTCTAAAATGCTAAAATTCTAAACAAAATTGGGTTTTGTGTGAAACATCTCCCCCAATAAAGGAGGGATAAAAAAGCCTTGGAGGTGAAGACCGTCTTTAAATACGTATTTATCAAGCAACAAGGCTTTAAATGACTTATCACCACTTCAAAATGCAAATGCTGAAAGGCATTTCACATTGCATGACTAGCAATTGCCTCTACAGTTTGGGTTTGTGTGAAACCCAAGGCTTAGTCCTCCAAAGCACTGAGTATTGCTGGTGAGTTGATTAGCATGGATTTTATATACTTAAACCCATGCAGGATTAAAATCTGGGTATTATATATGTATATATATAGCCATTAAAATATATATTAAAAATGCTTGGGTTGGTATTCTAGAAAGACAAGTAGCTGTGCATCACATAATTTTAAATGTAGAGCAATATATCACATTAAATTATGGAGGAAAAATAAAAAAGGCTTTATTCTTTGTGCTGGAAGCCCTGAGGGAGGACTCTCGGTGCGGCGCTTTGTTCAGCACCGGAGCCCTGGACAGCGGCGTCTGAAGGCCCAGAGCCTCGTCCCTTCAAACTGTGGGAAGCAAAGAGACTCCGGTGTTACTGTTCTTTGTGCTACAACATGCCCCAGTGCCACAGGCAGGATCCAGGGCAGACCAAACTTGAGGTCCTAGTGTTTTATCTAGTACATTATTTTTCAGACTGTTAGCAGGTGTGCTTTTGCTTTATAACAATTAAATGATTTGCCCCTAAGGTCAAAATCAAATCTGGGATCAACTGAGAACACTGAACAAATGTGCTTTATGTTTTGAGGAATTATGTAAAAAAATATGTTCTGAGCAATAAAATAGTTTTAGCATCCCACACTTGGAAATGAGTTTTAAGTGACTTTATGTCAAGAAGTTGAAATAGATGGCAAGAAACTGTTTGTATATACTTTTCTGTGGATGCATATTGTGGTTTGCAGTGTACATGTACAGTTTGTAGAATAATGAACTAAATGATTTTTAGTTAATTGCATTGTGCTGAACTGCATCATGAAAGAGAATATTACTGCATTTTAAAAACATTTTGTCCATGTTTTTTTTGATGTGTGCCTTAAATCCACTCTGAAGACAAGAATTCACAGGAACATGTTGAAATGTGTAGCTGAAATGTTGTGTTCTTATTTCAATTGTGTTTTTTTTTTTTTCTCCTTCTGATGAAAATAATGGTCATGATTGTTTGTTTGTTTGTTTTCTAGGGGTTGATACAAAATTGAAGTTCACTCTTGAACCATCTTTAGGTCAAAATGGTTTTCAGCAGGTAATTGGATTAATTTTTCTCTTGAGTTTATGAAGAAGTGGGTTCTCTTCAATCAAGGTACATGCTCTAGTTCAAAAGTGCATCTATCATCATAATGTCAGTATATTGTTTGCAGTTGCATCAAAAGCTGTTCCATTAGTATTTGGAAAATGCAATAAGCTTTCATTGTCTATTCAGCTGTCTCCTAAGTCTTTTTGAACCAGAATATTATATTTTTATTACATGAATAATTAAGTAATTTGTATTTTCCCTGTTAAATACTGAAATGTGTGCAGTAAAATGAAATGAATGTGATGTCTGCAGTGTTGTAAATGTTGCTATGCTGTTGCATGAAACTAATGCTGGATTTTATACATTTTGGATGCTTTTGCTTTTAGTGGCATGATGCGCTCAAAGCAGTGGCTAGATTGCCAACCGGCATACCGAAAGAGTGGCGGAGAAAGGTAGGTAGACCTGTACCTTTGTGCACATACTGCCTGTGGGTTTCTCAGTAGAGGTGAATATAATTAATGTTATCAGTGTTTTTTAAGAAATAGTTGTAAGTTGCAAGTTTAAGTTGTACTGGGGATTTTTGCTAGTTAAAGTTCTTCAGTGATAACCTCACAGGGCAGCTGGAGAGTCTGAGGAGACAGGTAAAGGTCTTTCTGCTTGAGGCTTGGGTAACTTTTGCTGTGCATATGTTACTGCTTCATTCTGTCAGTCCCAAGGATTTGCACTGGTGAAGCTTCCCCCACAGCTGAAAATGAGCTGAAAGGAGAGTGCATCTCCAGTGTAGGCTGTCATACTTACGAAGGTGCTGACAAGGATGCTCATAGAAACCCTTGACGGGGGAAAGGCAAATTGCCTAAATTAGGGAAGTTCAGAGTCAGGAGTGATGTAGAATGGTAGAGTATGCCATTAATGGGAAATCGTACTGAGTTAGTGTTGTAGGAAAGGGTCCACTGGGATTTTGCTAACTTACTGTATCTCTTTCTTCAAATATGTTTAAAGTTCCCTAGCCTAAAAAAAGGCATGTCTGTTAATCTTTTCTGTAAAACTGAGTTGTACAATGTCATCTTTAAAAATGCAATTTTAATAAATGGGGTATTTTAAAAGCTTTATGAAATATATGTAGTTCCATATATTTTTGATACTTGAGATTTATTTCCTTTTATTTTCTTTTTGCCGTCTTTCCAAACTGAACTGTTGTTCTTTACAAATCAGGGGAGAAGAAAAGAGAAGACTTGGTGGCATCATTTCCTCACGTTGCTATGATTTTGTTTTTAATTTACAACTCCAGTGGATCATTATATCTGTCTAACAGTCTTCTTTCTTTCCTGAAATGTTCTTTTCCCACACTCTAGTAAGTCTTTCAGACACTTTTCTGTGGTATGTGACTGGCAGAGGTCATAGAATCACAGAATGGTAAACCTTCTCTTCTCCAGATGGAATGGTCTCAATTCTCTCAGCCTTTCATTGCAGGAGAGAATCTCTAGTCCATTAATCCTCTTAGTGGCCTCTTACTGGACTCTCTTCAGTAGCTCTCTCTTGTACTGAGGAGCCCAGGCCTGGACCCAGCACTCCAGGTGTGTGTCACCAGTGCTGAGCAGAGGGGAAGGACCACCCCCCTTGACCTGCCGGCAGTGCTCTGCCTGCTGCAGTCCAGGAGGCTGTTGGCCACATTTGCCAGGAGGGCACATTGCTACCTTATGGTCAACTTGGCGTCCACCAGGACCCCAGCTCTTTGTCTGCAAAGATGCTTTCCAGATGGGTGGTCCCCAACATACACCGGTGTGTGGGATTGGTCTTCCTCAGGTGCAGGACTTTGCACTTCTTGTTGAACTTCATGAGGTTCTTGTAAGCCCATTTTTCCAACTGGTCAAGGTGCCCTTGGACTTATCAGCCATTCTGTCCTAGTTTTATATTACCAGCAGGCTTGTACTGCCACATCATCCAACTCATTTCTCTGTCTTTCCCTCTTATTCTGCCCATGTCTCTTGTTTGCTCACACATGACCACATGATGCTAATCAAAAAACCAGCATTGAGAAATGGAGTGCAGTCTTTTCAGTGCTATTCCCCACTTCCCAAGATTGACACCAAAATTAAGGAAGCATTTTTTATTGGCAGCATGTTGATTGTTCCCTCTGCTTGCAGCAGAAGCAGGGTGACATCTGCGGCATGTGACATCTGCAGTGTCGCTGTGGTATGTGACATTTGTTTTCTGGGGCTGGCAGAGATAAAGAATCCAGTCAAACATCAGTAGGCTGTCAGCAGTGCCAAAGGCTGCTGGGAGGCAGAACAGTGGCATTTCTCTGCATGGGTGCTTTTGCGAAAGTGTGGGAAGGGAAATGTAAATGCAGAAAACATGAGATTCTGGGAGCTGTCTATAAATTCCTTCTTCATGTAATTATTTATGTGTGTAAATCTGTGGGAAGTGTCTGAATTGCTTTTCTCACTTGAGTGAGTTAATGGCTGATACAAAACTCAACCCGTTTGCTTTCATGATTTCTTTCAGTTTCCTGAAGAGAAAGGTCATTTATTGCTACTTGTCATTGTATGCTCTGTCATGTGTCTTGTGGTTCAGGAGCTTTTCAGATGTTTAATAAAGGTCCAGCCTTTGTCTTGCATACACATGAATAAATCTGTTATGGTAATTATTAGGCTTTAAAAACCAGCAATTCATTTGTTTTCAGAACTCCCCGTAGCATCAACAGTTAGGAAGCCCTCTGGTTAAGAGTAATTAACTGTGATCAAAGTGATTCTTTCAGATCAATCCCAAATGGTTAATACTGTATGCTATTTCTTCTGTAGACTGGATGAGAAGAGACCTCTGGTGAAGGGAAGCACTGCTAGATTTCTTTTGTGGGATTTCCAGGGGATGGATCCATGGTTGAGTTTGAGAAAAGCCTGCAGCAGTGTTACCTGTTTGTAAAACTTCCTGTTGAGGTTAGAAGGGCTGAACTCCTAAGGAGCCTCATTGCAGGAGAGTGCGCTTCCCTCTTGGAGGGGCCCCTGTGGATTCAGTTTCTGACAATGCACTTGCATCTTTGTAAGCAAGATCTGGACACTTAATGCTAACTATTTGCTTATTTTCTGTTTTAGGGACTAAGTTATTACTTTAACTGTGCCAAAATTCTTTTAGCTGTAGGCCTCTTCTGCATATTTCAAGTCTGAACAGCAGTCACATATGGACGGGTGAAACTGATGAAGTTCATCTAATGGTGTATATGGAAACTGTTCCTGTTTTAAATGAGAAATCATTTTGTTGGCTTGCTTTGTGTATTTCCAGGTTTGGCTCACCCTAGCTGATCAGTACTTACACAGTATAGCCATTGACTGGGATAAAACCATGCGTTTCACATTCAATGAAAGAAGTAATCCTGATGATGATTCTATGGGCATCCAGATAGTAAAGGTAGCCAGCTAATCTGTTTGTCTTTTGAAAAGTTGATTTATATGTATTTTTTTAAAAGATGGAATTTGGATTTATCTTGTTCTCTGAAACTGCTTTATCAATAATTGCATCTTACATCCTATTGGCTCACCAAAACTATTTCTTCAGCTTCTTTGGTCCTTCTGCACTGGTCTGGTTAGTATTAGCTGGGAAAAAAATGCTATTACTGATTTACTTTCCCCTCTCCCTTCCCTTCCCTTCCCTTCCCTTCCCTTCCCTTCCCTTCCCTTCCCTTCCCTTCCCTTCCCTTCCCTTCCCTTC
>JANRGW010006750.1:0-41426 GCA_024733675.1 Psilopsiagon aymara | reverse complement strand
GTGACCAGCAGGTCGAGGGAGGTGATCCTGCCCCCTACTCTGCTCTTGTGAGACCTCACTTGGAGTATTGTGTGCAGTTCTGGGGTCCTCAACATTAAGAGGACATGAAACTGTTGGAATAAATCCAGAGGAGGGCCACGGGGATGATCAGGGGACTGTAGCACCTCCTATATGAAGACAGGATGAGGAAGTTGTGGCTGTTCAGCCTGGAGAAGAGAAGGCTGCATGGAGACCTCATAGCAGCCTTCTAATATCTGAAGGGGGCCTATAGGGTGCTGGGGAGGGACTCTTTGTTAGGGACTGTAGTGATAGGACAAGGGGTAATGGCTGCAGACTTAAACAGGGGAAGTTTAGACTGGATATGAGGAAGAAATTCTTCACTGTAAGGGTGGTGAAGCACTGGAATGTGTTGCCCAGGGAAGCTGTGAATGCTCCATCCCTGGTGGTGTTCAAGGCTGTGCTGGACAGAGCCTTGGGTGATATGGGTTAGTGTGAGGTGTCCCTGCCCATGGCAGGAGGATTGGAACTAGATAATCTTAAGGTCCTTTCCAACCCTAACTATTCTATGATTCCAAGATCTGCTCCCTGTTCTAAAGAGTGTGCTTCCCGGTTAAAGAGAAACTTTATAATTTGTTGCACCACATGCCTTAGTTGTAAGCTAAACCTGATGAACCCAAATTCTTTTTCATTTTTCACACATGTAGAAAAAAAACCAATGCCTAACTTAAGCTGGATCACACCACTCTATTCTAGAGAATTCAGGGAGAAAGAAGAGCTGTATACTGGAGTTTTGACTCTAGCTTAAGAGTGTCAGAAATACGTGAAAAATTTCCAAACAGAACAAAAAACTTTCAGTAAATTTTTTAACTTAAATAGGCAGCCCTGATCTGCTTCTTCTTTTACCCATGGTTCATGCAAACGTCAGTCTCTCTTCCTTTCTCCTGGCTGAAGAAAGGCCTTGTATTGATAGCATTGCCCTCCCAACACGCACCTCAATTAGATTCAATTGTACCTATTCAGACAGCTCTTTTCCACACGGCTTTGTTATTTGGAAACCTTTACACCTATTACAGATTGATTTCCTCCATTGTCCATCCCAAGAAATGAGGTCATTTATCCTGTATCAAACTGCTCCAGTTGCAACCTAGCCTACCTCAAAGACCTTCATCCTTCATTACCTCACACCATAGCAGTTGAAGTGACGTCTGCTGATTATTATTACCTCCAAATTGATGGCAGATGAAGGACATCAGTAAAATGTCCTTGATGACATATTTCACTGCCAGACTCAGTCTATAGAAGCTGCATTTGTTGGCCTCCTGTGCTCTTAGAATGTCTTTCTGTTTACCCAGGCTCTTCCTGAAAGGATGGGTGGGGTGAGGATGAACTGTGTTATAATACCCACCAGAGAGTGCTGTTTGTGTCGCTGTTGATATTCAGTCCCTTGTTATTTATGACTGCACATGTTTTTAGTTTTTTTATTGTTCGTTTAATATGTGTTAGGATAGACATGCTTCATAACGTGGATATAAACAACTGATCAATCTTCATCTCAAAAAAACATAGCGAATGCACATGCTTCTGGAGGATTATGCCTCTGTCAAGCTTTGCGTGTCAAGTATCAGCTGTATTTTGTTCAAATCATATCTAAAAATGTGGTGAATAGTGGGGGGGCAATTATGGGGAAAACTGTTTCTGTTAATCATTCCTCCATAATTCAATGAGAGCTGCCAGCATTCTGCTCAGACCTGCTCATTTTTATGGGGGAATGAGCAGAACTTCAGTCCAAAATGTTCATGTTTCAAAAAGATGTAGTGAGTGAAAACAGGGCATTATGCTGGGGACATGCAGACATGCCACACAGTTCTCAGTCCAATGTTGTGCATGAATGCTGTTATTAACACCCATACTTTTCACATATTTCTCAATTTGACATGCACCATTTTTTTCATTTTGTATGTAGGAGAGACATTTGTATGTAGGAAGTGGATAAAATTAACCAATGGCTGGAAATTAAACCCAGGCAAATTAAAACTGGAAATGAAGCACATGTTTTTAACAGTGAGGGTGATTAAATATACAAGAAATGATGGAGCATCCATCTCTCGCATCTCCGCATTAAGATGGATGCCTTTTTGGAAGTTATACTACCGTAAAATACCAATTTGGGGGCTCATTATAGGTGCAACGTAGAGAAATTCCATTATCTCTTAGGTATGGAAAGTTAGACTAGATTATGCAGTGGCACCTGCTGGATTTAAGCATTACAATCTTCCATTTACAGAAGGTACATTACTCCTCATCCATACTCCTCAAAATTTATCTCTATCTCACAAACATTTTTACTCTTTTCACCCACAAATTCTGCAGAGCTACACGGCCTATACTGCTGAGTGGGAAAATTACCCAGATACCCACAAAAACCTTTGAGAAAAATAAAGACACTGGTATTCGGTGCATTCCCTTCTCATTTACATAATTTTCATACTGTGTGTTTCTAATATCCTTTCTTATTTTTCATAGCTTGAAAGAATTCAACTGTTATTTTTCTGTTGGGTAACCACTTACTCAATGAGTTAGAAGAAGAATGTTCTTTCTGTCAAATCTGGCATCCTTCATTTCCTACCATACTTTTGGAAGTCTTTCTCCTACTTTAAACATAGATCTAAAATACCTAAAAGATAAACCAATGAGCATTTTAATAACTATCTTTTGTTTCAGCTGAGGAAAATCTTTAGACTGTTTACTCTGGTTAAGGATCTGACTGTGAGACTGCCATTTTGTTTGCATGACAAAGTAGTTGAATATGGGAAAGAAAAGATCCTCTGAGAGGTCCAGCTTGTGAACATTTTTTTTTATGGCTTCTTCTCTTTTGAAGTTTTTGACACTTAATTTTTTTCACAGGTAAGAAAAGAGCAGGTGCACTTCCCTGTCTAATGGTTTGGCTCTAAAAAAACTAAGGCGTAAGCAATCTATATTGAAGAATGAAGTATAAAAAGTGATCTTCAAGCCAATAACCACAAGAGAAAATGACTCCACAATGATGACAAAAATACTTGTTGACTACCAAGTAACCCATGCCAAAAGTAGCCAGGGATTTTATTGCATTGCTGCAGATGGCACTGAAGCCTTTTGGAGAGATCCTGGCTTCTCAAATTACTGGTTTCTGTTGACAATGTAAGTTTCGATTGCACAGATGTCAAGGGTTTCCAATGCCTTTTCTTAAAACCAACACTCATTTCTTGCAGTTTTTTGCTCATAGCAACACTGTTGTTTTGGGTTTAGAGTCAAACCCTAAAACCTGGGCCTCATAGCTAGAACCAGTCTGTAACATCATGGCATCATTCTGCACAAAGGCAGAATGACTCAGTCACGCACCTGTTTCATTTTTTTGCCTTCCTTATGGCTGAAAACTGATGATCCGTTTCATAATATGAAATGCAAGCAGATTCTCCAAGCTCATTCATATAACTGCTGAATCGCCTCTGAGTACCTCTGCATAAATTTCACGTAAAGCTGCTAACATGAAGGGTAAAAACCTTCAGCTACCTTCAGCTACCAAAACAATGTCAAATTTGTCTCTGACATACATTATATTTAGATAAAAGCACTTGTTGGAAATGTCCCAGAGAAAAGCACGTAATTCTCTCAATATGTGAAGCCTGTAATGCTCTGCAGTTTTACTTCATCTACAATAAGCCTGACATTGACCTATCAGTGAGCACTGCAGTATATTTGTTTTAATTTAGAAGTTTCACATGAAAAGAAAAGAAAAAAAGTAACTGGGCAGAAAACAATCACTGTCCAAGTGCCTTCTAGCTGATAACTATTACATTTTTACTGCTTGCTTTGAAGCTTTGATGAGTTCACTCAGAAATCTGTTTCCCTGGCAGACGACAAGCATCCAAAAAAGTGTACAAAATAAGCTAATTTCTCAAATTTAAAAAGTGGGAGCAAAACCCAATCCCTGTGCATACCACTGTGCTTGATTTGGAATTTGTTGACTCTGTAGCAAATTGCTTTCTGCTTACTGCCACCACCTCCAATTTCTAGTGCTTTATTGCATATAAAATCTAAAATAATTTATGCCACAGCTTTACCCAGTAATGTTTCAGACACATGACTTGATAATAATGGGCATTTTGCCTAGCTGAGACATAAGTAAGGACTTATAGGATTAGCCTCAGAATATACAATCCACAACTGCTACAAAACCATGTCAGAAATCTTTCTTGTGTTTTTGGGGCCCTATAGTCAATATGGCTTTCAAGGCACTTTTATACCTCAAATGGTTAGCCTACTGAATGTAGGCAAAGTTAAGATCTAACTCCTTTTCTCCTGTATTTCATTGCAAATAAAACTCCAACTGGCATGACTAAGAGATACACTCAAGACAGAAGGAATTAAAAATGAAGACAGACATAGAATCATAGAAGAGTTACAGTTGGAAAGGACCTTAAGAGCACCTAGTTCCAACCCCCCTGCCATGGGCAGGGACACCTCCCACTAAACCATGCCACCCAAGGCTCTGTCCAACCTGGCCTTGAACACTGCCAGGGATGGAGCATTCACAGCTTCCCTGGGCAACCAATTCCAGTGCCTCACCACCCTTACAGTAAAGAACTTCCTCATGCCCAATCTAAACTTCCCCTGTTTAAGTTTGAACCCATTACCCCTTGTCCTATCACTACAGTGCCTAATGAATGAACATTCGTGTCACAGTTTAAGCATAAAATACAATAGTTTTATCTTATTTGTTAGACTGATATAAGGGCCTTCCAGCTGAACTGTACTTCTTGATTTCATATACATACCATTTGGGTGCAGCAGCAACTTCAACATTTTTTATGCCAGGCTTTTTACATCGACCCAGTGTTTATTTCAAACAATTCAATTCTGAGGGCAGCAATGGCAAAAAGCAGACCTTCCAGACACAACTCACTACTGTAATCACCACATCAGCTAGGTGAGCTAAAACCAGACCGACAGGAGGTGATGCTCAGGGTACAGACCACCTCCCATTGTAGTGTAGCTGTAGCAGTGGCAGAAACAAGGGACATTTTAGCAAGGTTTTG
The DNA here is from genome assembly GCA_024733675.1 of Psilopsiagon aymara. NCBI lineage: Eukaryota > Metazoa > Chordata > Aves > Psittaciformes > Psittacidae > Psilopsiagon > Psilopsiagon aymara. Next base: position 36,351 of record JANRGW010006750.1, on the reverse strand, counting down.
CTATAAGGAGACTTGATGGAAGAACTGGCTTTTACTCCTCTTTGCTCAGCATCCTGTTTAGCCCTGTAATTGAAGCATGCAATGTTTTCTGAAGGAAAAAAAAAAAAAATAAATTTAAACTTTTTCTTTTTTTTTAATGTATTATTTTTGGTGTTATTTTCTATTGCAAAAGAGCATTCTGCCTCCTCCCAAATTGGCAAACAAGAACAAAGCTACAATTTCAGGAAAGCACAAACTGAATTATTATAAATTATGCATGTATCATTGACCTGGAAACCTAGCTTTCAGTTTAATCTGATTCTCTACTTTCACCCTGGATACCTGCTTTGAAAGCTTGCTTAATGCAGCACATTAGGAAATAGAGAGCCTCTTAACAAATCAACGCTTGCATTTCATTCCCTCCACAAAGATTAATATGATTGCTGTATTTTAAGAGCACTGCATAGTAAAAGGAAATGCACAACCATGAGGACAGGTCTTATACACAGGAACTTTCTTGAATTTCAACCTGTACTTGCTCCACTGCATTTCTTCTGAGGACAAACACTGAAAAAGTTAACTCAGAGAATCGTTGGATTTATTAACATCCAAACCAATCTCAGTCACACACTCTAATCCTCCACCACCATGGCCAATCTACTCACAATCAATTCCCAGCATATACGTATTCATCATCTACCCTACCAAAACAAGATGTGAAATTTGAGATGAAGCATGGCTTTGCTTTTCACTGATGACAAATCTCTGAGCAAATCCCCTTTTGCATTTGTAGTTTTTCTTCACTTGCTTGCCAGGTTTTGCAGGGTGTAAGAAGGAACCAGGGGCCAGGACCCTCCAGTGCATGAATCCTGACAGGAAGTTTATGGCATCCCATTAATTGATATCAGGGACAACAGACACCAAGAGTGTTGTACCATTTTGAAAGGAGTTAGCTCATCTATCACTGAAATGCAGCTGCTCCCAGGGTGGATCAGCATGTAGCCTATGGCAATGACTCCATAACCAAAACATTGGCCTCTGATTTAGGACTGACACTGAAACTGTTTATGAATTTTAACAAGACTGTGACAGAAAACCAGTGAGGCAGGAAGGAGTAATGTGGAAGCACAGATCAAACAGGGATGAGGGCTGGAAGAAGGGGCCTGGAACAAGACACCTTCCTTGGGCTGGTGATGGGGCTAAAGGAAAACAGCAGCAATGGATGAGGAGCATCCATCCTTACAGGGCACAAGATGGAGAATGGAGAAAGGTTGACAGAGAAATATTCAAAGACAGGGAAGAGGAAAAGAGATCCACCGGACAGTAGCTAGGACTGAGAAAGCACCAGGACTGGGTATTTAGCATCAGAACAGGTTCACATGCTGTCTAAAGCCTGGCAAGCCAAAACCCAGCATGACTTGACAGAATGGAAACTCTATAGAGAGCAGGTCATGATTACCTAGACTACACATCACTCAGGAACTCCTTTGATCTTGCCTGAAATGTTACGTGATCTGAAATGCCAACAAGCAGTCAAAACCTGCTATTTTTATTGGTCAATTCATCAAAAGTATGGGTTAGCATTAGCCTGGGCTCTGTGAAGCATCAAAACTCCTCTGTATTTCCCAGGGGATTAGAGATTGTAACTAAATTACTATTGCTCAGAGACAGACAAGTCCCTGAAGTATCTGCTGGAGCCTTCAGAAATAGAGCAAAGACTGAGCTGATGAACAAAGTACAAGGCATGTACCTCCACACAGCGAGCCTGGAAAAATAGTTTTACCAGACAAACATAGAATAATCTTTTTTATCCACTCTTCCCAACACAAAATATGCAAGATGAGGACACAGCCTTAACATAGCACAACAGACTAAATATTGAAATAAATGCTGCAAACAGGAAAACAGCTGAAATGCAAGAGCAGAAAATGCACCAAAACAGAGAGTGTTGTGAAGCCTTTTGCTAACTGAAATAAACCACTTTAGGGGAGATATGGCATTACAAATACATCCAATGCTGTGCTACAACATATGGTGAATGAGAAAAAAAGTAATGAAAGTCAGATATGTCCAAGTTTCTGGAACCTATCCCCTGCACACACAACTCATAGATGCTGTGCAGGTGTGGATTTGGTTTCAAGGGAAATTCACGGCTGTTCACTTTTAACATGGACAAGCATCTGTCTCTTTCTCAGGTGTTTAAGAAACCAACTGTCAACAGCCAAGGTGATTAGGAGACATTTTCAGTGAGACAGCAGAGGAATTATGAGTGCAGATCCTGTCATTTGCCAAAAGGATTAGGGGCAGATACATTCCATGCATCTCTCTGAAAGCTAATCCCAATGTGTCTTTCACCTTCATGAAAGGTAAAAAGCACTTCCATAAACCAGACCCATACAGATATGCAAGGTCACATACAACACTTTGAACAGCACGCCCGTGTTAGAATGATTTGCAGACATCATATAACAGCACTGTGCAGTTTAAACAGCTGGAAGTCTGAAATGTAGCCATTGCAACTACACCCACATAAGCACAAAAAAGTACCCTGGCTTTACAGCTGTGATCGTTATTCCAAGAGAAGTTATTTGTAAGAAACTACTAAACAACTCAATCAGTTTAAACTATTGGAGAAAGCTTTTGGAAAGCTGACTGAATTCATGAGAGCTGGTCAGTCACACTGAAAATGTTAATCTAAATTATCTACAACTTAAAAGTTATTCAGAACAGAAAATACCCTAACAAAAACTAGGAAATGGAAGAAGATAACAATTTGCTTATCCTAAAAGTGCTTATGGACTTCCAATGGGGTACATGCAGCTGTCAGAAGCATAAGGCCCCTAATGCAAACTCCTGCAATATACCACGTTTCCAGATAGCAGCAATTACTATGGTGTCTGTTGGGTTTTTTTTATTTGTTTTGTTTGGTTTTGTGTGGGGGTTTGTTTGTTTGGTTGGTTTGTTTTGTTTTTTTTTCCCATTCTGGAATAGGCAGCTCCACATAGGGAACCAGTCTGTAATAACTGTTGGAAAATGCTTTATAGTGTAGCATCCCCACACAGATAAGTTCTTCATGGATGCGGGAAGCTAAGTGGTAGTGCCATCCGTATGTTCACAACAACTTACTGATCAGGTCGTGTTGTTTCTTTGGCAAATCCTCCACTGCCAGTCAGCCATGCTCTGCCCTATCTGGTTAGCCTCCCCACAGCCTCTTTAGTGCTTTATGTTCATCCCTTCACCATGTCCACAGCACCTCAGTCCTTGCCTCAGCTCCAGCCCTGTCCAACAGGCAAAATGCATTCCTGATCCTCCTGCACTGGCATCTGGGTTGCAGAAGAGAGTGAGCAGCACTAACCTGAGCTGGACCTACGAGCTCTGAGTTGATTCCAGATAGCAATGAGTGTGCCCTTGTTGAAGAGCATAACATTATATTGTGTTGTGATTGTTCTTACCTTTGCGCATCATAAGCAAAGCACTGGTCCACAAAGCAGTGATTTGATGACACACAATATACACTTACTTTTATCTGTACTTCATCATACTGCTAAAAGAAATGGCAACTGAGTCCAGGGAAGCAAAGGTGGAGGAACAAAGCAGATGGGACTATATAAGAGAGGATTGTGACCAGCAGAAAAGTGAGAGGAGGTAGCCAGCAAGGTGGGAAGGACAGCAAAGGGCTCCTGTGTTAAGAAAGTGATATGGCTAAAAGGAACAGACTGCAAATGCAGTCAAAAGAGAGTCTAGTTTCTAATGTTTGAGGGGCCAAGAGATTATAAGTTTCCACCACCAAGAAGAAAAGCCTTTTTACAGATTGAACTGCCATTTTTAAAGAGAATATAATAAAAAAATTCATTATTATACACACAAATTGTCTCGTATAATCCATTACATTCCATTACATTCCAGGAGTGAATGCAGACCAATGGTTATTTTCCCCTGATTGTTACATTAGTACTTGGCACTTGCTAAATTATTTCCACTGAAATATCTCAATGTGCCTTATGAATATTTATCAATGTTAATAATCCTTGCACCCCCTTCTGACTTCTGCATGGTGGGTATCATAATAACAACTACTGTAATGCCTGTTAATGGGATAGAAAACAGAGGCATAGATGAAAAAACTTCTTTTAGCCTAAACCAGTTTAGGATTAGCAGATAAGATTCTTGTTTTGGGTGCACTGCTTCATGCCTGCTCCAAAACCTGTTGAAGCTACCAGCTGCACCATGCTGACTTCCATCACTGCACCTGAAAGCGTGTGAAAGCCACTGGCAGAATTGATTATCCTGGGATTTTTCTTTGCTGGCATACTGAACAAAGAGACACCCTCCCCTGAGCCTTCTCTGAGCAAGTGATAGCCTGCCTCTCCCCTGTGTAATGCCTCTGTTGCTAGGTACTTCCAAATCAGTAGTTTACATTTTAAAAAGGGTTGTGCCTGCTGGGAAATGGGAAAGGAAGGGTGAAAAGCTGGTTTAGCCCAGGGAGTCTTGCAGCTGTGTCACTATGAAAGAGCTTTAAGCTTCATGCAGGGGTCAACGTGCCTCAACACAGCCTGGCACCTTTTTGAAGCACTGGGATGTGAACTGATACACACTTAGGTGTCTGGAAGTATGGAAATTGGGGTACATGGTCCTTACCCTACCACTGGGGGACAAGGGGTTAGCTTGTTGTCAAACCCTTCTGTTTCTCAAGCTTCAACTGGTGCAGAAAGCCAGCTTGGTGAGGTAGGACTTCCAAAAGGTGATTGAGTGAGTAAACACTAGAGAGATTCTAAGTCCTAAACTGTAGACAGCATCACATGGGAAGGTTTCTGTGCACCACAACTGTCTGCATCCTCTTCAGTCTCACAGTGTAGATGGGACTGACCTCAATGTCAGGAACCCTTCCAAAACTGGCTTTTGCAGGACTGTGTTGATTCAAAGTCAAAATGTTTCCCATCCCACCTACACTGCAAAAAGACTACTTTAGGAAGCCAATGAGACTCCTATAACAATTTGCACAGCAGGTGGTTCCTTAGAAATAACACCACCAGAAAGCAGACTTTAGTCTTGACCCAAACATGCCACTTGGTTCATCCAAGTACCCTCTTCCCAGTAGTCCAGAGTATCCAGAGTAACTATTCATACATGCACTCCCAGGCAAGTGAGATACAATTCAATTTACCCTTTTATGAAAGTTCTTATGCAACTATATTATGCATCCTGGAAGGCATTGGAAAGGGCAAAAACAAGCACTGTATAGCAAACCTGTGTTTAATATACTTTTGTGAACATACAACATTTGGTAAGCAAGGATTTGGCAATGTAAACTACAGAATATTTGGCACGACAAAGGCTTAAGGCAAGCATAAAGAATTTGAATTCCTGCTCACAAAGAGTGTGATCTGACCTGCTACCACAACTCAATCTATTGAGGTTACTGAATATGATAATCATGTGTGAAGAAGATAAACTTTAGCAGGAGGTAACAAAAAGGTCTGGCTATCAGCAATCCTTCAAACTGGAAAAATAAGTTGAGCCTACTTTTAGCATGATGGTGGTTAAGTATGAGGTGTTTAAGCTCCCAGGTGCATCAGTTCCCACCTGACTAATGCACAAGAATGTTCAGTGAAAAAAAATACTCATTTGAAGGATCCAGAGACTAGCATGATGGCTGATAATTGTATTAATAAGGAACTGTAAGACCAGTAAGACTAATGTAAATTCATGCATAAATTTTAAATACTAGCAGTTCTTTGCCAATGTCATGGGTGCTTCTGCCTGCTCAAGATGAATGTAAGACAGACACTGACAGTGTTAGTGCATAGCTGTAAGCATATATAAACATTTTTTCTGGACCTTTGCCTGAAGTTTCCTCAAAATACACCCACCAAATTCACCAAATTACCAAAGATCTGGAAAGCTCCAGGGAAGGTCCCATGACCTACTTTGTGTTACAGAGAAAACTTCCAAATTGTTTTCTCCTCTATTTCAGCTCCTCAGAAGCTTTTCCAGTTCCTTCACCAATTTCTTCTTGCATTCTAGGCAGTCCCTGTCACTCCCCACCTAATGGCATTTTAATGGGTGCCTCCATCTTCTTTCTCCAAACCTGTGAGCCCTGAGCCTTACATTCTCCCAAGACTGAATCTCTCTACTGCGATGATGTCATGCATATTGAGAAGGGCTGGAAGTGACTGGAAACCAGGCACTAAGCATTAAATAGCAAAACTTCTGCTAGCTTTAATCTTGTGAAAACCATAATTATATCCTTTTTCTGGGGAAGGTAAACACATTGGCAGGATTGCTAGGACAGACCAGCACAAAAAAACAACTAGCACACGGAGAATGTAACAGAAATAGATACTGTTTCATAGATCCAGATCATTCACCTTCCTAAATTCAGAGGTTATAAGCATAGGACTGGATGGGATGTAGCAATAGTACCTCCATGGAGGTCTCCTACCTGATCACTCGCAGGGTGTTGGGTGAGTTTAAGAGAGGAGAAAAGTCCAGGAAATCAAGCAAAGAATTAACCCCATAGCCACTCAATGTGACAAAGGACCAAATGCAGTTCTCAGATACGTGGAAGACAGAAATATTTTTCCTCAACTTGATAGGCTGCAAATTTTGCACATGCTGTCAGTGGGAAGCTTTCACAGCCATATAGATAGGGACTGACAGGAATACCAGGGTAGCATTGCTACAGTGTTAAAAGAGCTTTTTAGCATGTTTTTTGTCTTGAGGGATGTTTTTGGTCTTGAGGGAAACCCACAATTGCAACTAACTTCAAAACTGCTTTCCTACAGCCATTATGGCAAATTTATTAGAGGAACCAGAAGAAAGTTAGTGCTCAGCCTTAATCTTTCTAACTAAAGTAAAAGTTTAGCTAGCTTTGGAAGCAGATGTAACCTCTACTAATTAGGCTTTGGGGCCTTTTCAAATCCTGAGAAAGAAAATTGCTGACACAACGCATCTGACCACTCCTGTTCCAGGAGGAGGCCGATGACTAAGGCCAAGATGCGCACCACCATCGTACACACCCAGAATCCATGAAAGTGATTTCCCTCCTGCAGGAGAAGCGTGATCCTAAAAATTGTCTGCTTCACACAGGAAAGATGGGTGTTACACAAAATGCACAAGGCTGTTGTTCAACATTAATTTAAAAATGGAAGGTTACTTTTGGAGAAACTGGCAGGCAAGAGAACATAGTGTGGGGCTGGAACACGCTTTATTCAGGCTTTACAAAACCTCATACAATACAGTAGCAAGAGAGAGATGAAAGGAAAGAACAAAAAAAATATGGAAAGGAACCACATGACAAAGGCGAGGCCACTGTAGCTACTGGAACTGGGAAGCCAGGAGCAACATGGAAATGAACAATGAAACTAAAAAGTATCCACCATGGCCATGCCAGTGTGTGAGGATGGTTCACATCATTTGTGGGTGCTGAAACATACAGTGTATTGACGCTTGTGAGGCTCATCCATCCCACGATCCAACTGCTGAGTTACAAACTTCATTAGAAAATAAAACATCAAAACAAAAGCAACAAAAAACCTGCAATAAGGATTGTGCCAGAACAGGGACAGTTGTGACACTTTTCTAATTACACTGAAGCAACTACAGTGCTGAAGGTGTTGCACACGGCAAGCCCAAAATCTCCTGTTCAGAAACATGAAACCTATTTTTATGGTTAAAAGAAAATAATTTAAAGGCAATTTGGCTATGACAAACCAAACAGAAGCCAAAATCTCTCATCCTGCAGTGACAAGTGCATTGGTCTTAAGGACATACCTCTAGGACAGGTCTCCACATTTCTCAGAGTGGAGATTTTCCTTAGAAAGGAAAACAAGTGCACCTGGACTGACACTTCTAGGCTGCGTTCTCAAATTTTTGAAATGCACAGCATGCCAGTTAGGAATTATTTTATGACTAAGGTTTTAAAATGTCTGGAACAAGAATCACCTTTGTTTGTTCTGTAATACAGCCACCTTTACCTAGAGGACCTACAACAAGACCAGATCCTCCAAAGCAGTAGCATAAGGCAGACTGAAAATGATTTGGAAAACGATCCAGAGTTCAGAGTCAAAACTGCCTGCACAGAGTTAATCCTCCCTGACTGGCATGCCAGATTCTGCTGGAGTCATTTTTGCTTACAATGATCTGAATATTTCTCACTGCTTTTTTTAGACAAGGTACATGGAAAAACTGTGGATGGAAATTAAAAAAAGAAAACAAAGTTAGCCAAGTCCCTGATCTTCAAGAGGGATTCTGACTTTGAGGAAGAAGGGTCTGAATACGAACAGGCGCCAGGCAAAAAAACCCTACCAAACCCCTCTAGAGTGGCTGTGCAGCAAGCTTTCAGGAGTAGCCTACTCCTAACAGTGCATCTGTATGTTTTGTTTAATGTGAACTGGTGCATCCAATTGCTGTTACCAGTGTTGTTTATTTTGCTTTTCTGCTTTATTATCATTCAACTTTATCTTTTACATCTTTTGCCTAAAGTAAGCTAACCTCAACAATAACAGGATATGTACTCTACAATTATTATGGGGAGTTGGAAAAGGGAAAAATTGCTTTGCAAGTGACATAATAAAGCTTACAATACTTGGGAGAAAGTAAATAAGCAAGTGACAGAGAAAACTGAGCCTTTAGTGACTAGGTTAACTGCTATTTCTCCTGCAGTCAATGAACTACACTGGAGCCCTGGGTATGAGGAGGGCAGCCACTTTATGCCACTTCTGATTTCCTGGTGCAGCACAGGCTGAATTTAAGCACGGACAATTCTTGGCTTGATATTTCAGTTACCAAGAGGCAAACAGCAACTGAGGAAAAAGAGAATTTAAATACCAGCTTCTGACTTCTCTTGAACCTTTGCTCATTGTTACTCAGTTTAAAACCCAAGAAACCTTATTGACTTCAGACCTGAAGCCTGCATTTAAGCCTAGAATGTGTTACTCATCTCTGGAATTCAACATGTTCCTTAAAAGCATTTTGAAAGAAAAATAGCTGAGTAATATAAAGCATCAACTAAATCTTGTAGTTGCTACTTTTCTTCAATGAGAGAATGAGAAGAGATCATATACTTCTGACTGAAGTGTGATTTTTCTAGTGACTTCACAAAATGTTTAAATGCTTTACATGTAGAACAACCCACATGGATCATTGTGTTCCAACGTGCCCGTTTTTTCCTGAAAAGGTGATTATGGAATGGCACTGATAGTCTTGCATAAATATCTCTTTACCACATCCAGTTTGTGTGTCAGTGAGATTTCATGGCAACACTTATGAAAAAGAGAAGGAAGAAGGGAGGGAAATGCAAAGGGGGTGTAAAGGGGGAAGCCCTCTCTGACTGTCTACTCTGCAAAGGATATGAACTGCAGAAAAGAGGAACCATGTCAGCAAATGCCAAACCAATGTGATACCTGCCAAACCACACCTTATCCATCTCAACCGGCAAAAAAAATATCCGCTGCCTGATTTCTCTTACCTCACCAATAAAGGGCTAGGCTTTTTTCCCTTATTAGGATAGTCAACATGCCGTAAAATTCTGGCTGTAGTAAGTGGCTTTAACAATATGTGCTGCACATCAGCACAAAATAAAGCAACTAATAAAAATAAAGCACAGGAGGAGAATAAAAGGGCTGAGTCCTAAATTAAAAAGGACAACATCAGCTTAGTTTGAGCTCCAAAATTTGATCATAGATTTTATGAAATGGAGAATTAAAATTGGAATGGGTAAATGCATGAAGGCTAACATTATACAGATACATAATTATAAACTTGGCCTTGCAGCTACTTATACACATAAGAAGACTTGCTGAAGTCAGGGAGACTTTTTTACTACACTTAAGTGACTACACAGCTCAAAACATACATCAAATTTCAATACAAGAAAGCAGTGCAAAGAAAGGAGTTTTAAAATGTTTTCTTTAACAAATTAAATGTAAAAGGAATGAAATGTTACAGACAAGTAGGTATCAGTGTTTCAGTTATTTCAACTGATCTGTGGAAGTGGTTTTCTTGGTTGGATTTTTTAAACATACGGTTTTGGGTTATCTAGTTCACTGCATCTGCATTATATGGATATATATGCATATATATGGATGGGCAGAAGAACACAGAGGGCCTAAAATAATCACCAGAGAATTGGTTCTTTTGAACCTTTTTGTTTTACTTTGAATTGGGAACCGGGTGAACAGGGAGGCCTGGGACTGCAGGTTTGCAGGAAAGGGAAAGACAAGGGTATAAAGAAGCAGGATTAACTTCTGCCACTTCCATCCCACGCTAGTTGAACACCTATGCCAACAGTGCGGCGGTGGAGGAGCTATCTGAATTCAAGATCTGCACTAGCAATGGATTTTGTAATTTTGCTGAAGCAGAAGAAAAATCCCTTGCCAGAGTGAAGTGGCATGGAAAATGTTCAAAGCTGTTTTATTTTAATTCAGAGTGAAGCAAGAAGGCAAATCCTACAACAATTTTTTTCTTTTAACTTTTTGTTTAAAATGTAAGTCAATTTGAATCAAAATATTAAAAAAAATATCAGATTTTTTTTTTCAAGCTTTAATTACAGTATTTCCTCTTGTTTTCACTTAAAAAGAAACCTAACATGAACTCCAAACCAGTTCTGCTCTGAACTCTCAGTTCTGCCCAGAACTCTGACAATTTTTCTCGGTTTTGCTAAATTTACCTTCAATCAGAAACAATTCTTGATAGCTCATTTCAGGTGTTTGGATTCACAGAGAGCAGTACAAGGCTGAGTCTGGAATCTCTTGCCACTGTACTGGCTTGAGCCAAGGCTTGCACAGGGTGGTCAGGGTTTTCATTAAACTCTCCAGAGCCACTTGTTCTCTGACAAAATCCTGGAAATTTGATTCTCACAGTCATGACTTCAGATTCAGGTGGATATCTAAAACCTCACACATATTAATCCATCTTTGTGCTCTCAACACTTAGTGCCTTCCTTCTGCTGAAAGAAAGAAAAGCATCTTTCACTGAGGCAAGAAAGCTGTGAAATCTCACAAATGTTTTCTTATACATCCGTCCTCTCTCTGCCATAATGTTTCTTTCACTGAGGATGATCTCATTCAAAAATGTTTTAGTTCTTCCACTAAATTTCTTCTGATCCATAAGAAGAAAGTTCCTAAATCTAGCAATAAAATCTCAAACTGGACATTCAGTCTTCAATAACCTCTGTTCCTGTTGTTGTGTAAACCAGACACAAAGCACATGAATTTCATTTAGGTGGTGACAACTAATACATAAAGAATGCTTCATATATATATGGAATATTGTTGTTACAGTATTTAACGTAAGTATGTGGGTCCACCCACAGAAAAACATAATTGCATCAAAACCACTCACCATCCCAAGTGTTTCAAACTTCATTCCAAGACAACAGGCACTGAAGTGCAACATGGATATAACCACTGCAGCTCACAAACTAACAGGACATTGGAAGAAAACTGCCTGTTTCTTGGCCCATGGTACACTTGTCACTGGTGGGGAAGTGCCACTTTCAGAAATTGGCTGAGATTCTTACCTTTCAAAATGTAGAAAAACAGGGTCACTACAGGTCCTGTGCATCTGGTCTATAGTTGCATTATGCCCATCTTATATACCTCAGTAATGTAAATAAGCTTTTACAAACTAGAGAATTCAGGCCATTGCCCACTGGGAAACAGGAATGAAAAGCATGGCCAACAGAGAAGACAAGAAAGAAGGAAAGAAATGGCTTTAAGTGAAAATGAAAAGCATCAAATTTTGAAGTAGAATTAACCAGATGGCATAGTATCACCCAAACTGCTGTGGTCTGTGGAAAAGTGTCCCCTTCAACTCTTCGCTTCCCCCAGAAAGACATATTTGGTTATCAGTCTTGAGCACCCAGCCAAAAAACAGAAAAGATAGCTTATAATGAAAAGGCTATGAAAAGACTGTGAAAAGACTGAACTTCCAACAGCCAAACTGCCCATGAACAATCTGTGAAGTCTGAAGGGAAGTTGCAATTTGCTGGGAGAAAACATTCTACCTGTTAGCAAAGACAATTCTGCTTTCCCTAGAAACTTGCACAGTAAACACTTTAGTGTCCAGCAAAGTGAGCCAGTTCCATCCCTATACATTTATTAAGCAGTCTTTAAATTTTCAGGCCAACCGGAATGATTTCTTGGCAATGGCGAGAGCTTCTGCTTTGAATTTCTAGTGTATCAAATGCTAACAGGATTATATCCAGCTATTTAGCAATTACAAAATTTTCAACAAATACTTTAAGTATGCTGAGAGCGTAGAGAGTATCTTTAAAGGATGCAGCTGAAACAGTCATTTAAAGGGGCCATTAGAGGACATTTGCAAGAAGTTCGAAATCACATTGCACCTCATTCAAAACAGTGCATAATAGCCTCCTCCTTTTCCCTGGAGAGTCTCCAGAAAGTTAACTTATGTGGATTTTAATACTCCTTTTCTTTTCCATTACAATTTCCTGAGAAGACATGAGCACTTGGAATGATTACGTTATGCCTCAGCCTGGGAAGGGCAGTATTTCATCATGTTTTTCACTGAGCAATGCTTTGAAGAAGCTTTTGTGGGTAATGCTAAAGGTGTCTTCCCTGCTTTTGGCCTGAGGTCACAGAGATGTTTGTTAAAAAGGAATAAATCAGTTTCCAAATTTTGGCCACACGTTCGATTTCTATTAAAGAGTCCTATCCAAAGAAAGCCTTGCTTTTCTTCCCCAAATATGCTACTGTGAGTCTTGACAAAAGAAAACCCATGTCTGATTGTCAAGGTGTGACTTCTCTTGTTTAAAAGTTGCTACAGGACACAGATCTCACAAGGTATAGGAGACCAACCATATAGCAGTTAATCATGCTTCAAGAGGAGGATTTTGTTTTCACTCAGATATAATTTCACTGACTTCAGTGAGTTCACTTCACCTAACATAATTGTGGGTGTTACAGCGTATGCAAGCTAGGGCATTCCTCGCAGCACTCGCTCAATGCTTCAGAGATACGCCAGGCATAAATTCAGCACACTGCTGATTACCTCTCTCACCCAAAGGGGAGTGGAGGAGAATCTCTCTCAGTAAGTATATCCAACTATTTCTCTTTTTTTAAGCAAAACAGCCAGACCTTAACATCTATCTAAATCAACCTCAATACAGACAAGTGAAAGCGTCCAAAGGTTTCAGCTTGGGTCACTGAACCTAAAACCAGCTCCCCACTGTAGGTATCAAGAGTCAAGGTTTCCACCAGTTACATCAGCATTAAAGTGCCCAAACCTAACCCACTTTGCCCTGTCTCCTCTCTTCTTTTCTTCTCACACTAGCTGCAGAGAAACTGATGCTCCACCACAGCTGCTCCCAATTCCCATACAGTATGGGAGGGCTGGCAACTGTGGGTTATGTCTGTATTCCACCACAAACCAACACAAAATAAACCCATTTGACACTCTTTTAGTTAAATTATTATTTACTGCCCAATTTCTGAAATCATGATGAAAGATTTCAGATTCCTGGAAGGGACTTCTTGGAGGGGCTGGGTTTCAGAAATCCCTGAGCAACCTCTCCCTCCAAAAGCACAGTATTTCACTCTGGAAAATCAAGAAACAGGCACCCTGAAGTCCCAGTTGCTTTTCAAAACTCCCCCAAATTTTAAACAAAAGGCTGATATAGATAAGAGTATTTTAGGAACATAGTAATGTCCTGTTTCCAACCCCTCAACATACAAAGCAGGCAAACAAAACAACAGCACAGGGTCCAAATAAAGCAGATAATTCCTTTGACTGCATTACAGACACTAATTGATTTTCTTCTTCCACTTCCCTTCCACAATCAGAGATGAATGTGCCATGAGGGCTTTTGCTCCGTTAATTAAGCAAACTGAGTTATCTGAAAGCTTTCACACAAACTATGAAACTTCTGCAAACCTCCCATTAGCAGAATTCCAATTAGCAACCACTCTTTCCAACATATTCTTCTGTCACTGAACAAAGCAATTTAAATTCTACAATAGAGGTAGGAGAAATGCATAAATGCAAAGGCTTTTCCTTTAGACAATGGAGCACAATATAGCAAAAAGAAGAGCTAAAGAACACAGTCTGCATTCAGCACTTATTCCCCAGTTCAACCAGCTTCCCAACTTATTACACCCTTCTGTTCCTGTTTCCCGTCACCAACATCCAGCATTTCCTACACAACACCAAAAGGCTAAATCCATACAGATATCATAATAAATAGGCAACTCACTTGGAAAGGCTTGACAAGCTCTGCCTGCAGTATGATCTGCTGATCATGTCTGCAGCGTATGAATCAGTGCAAACTGCTGCCAGCTCCAGGGAGCAAATGGACGGATGATCAGGGCGTGGAATGAGATAATAAAAATGCCATTATCCTTTCAGGCATGTGAGACTCATTGGGTGCTCTTTCCACCCCACAGGTTAACCATTTGGTCGGTCTTGTAGCTTCTGTAATGACACTATTTGCCTATTGTAAAGCTCATTATCTATCTTGTATCCTCCTCCCCTCCCTCCACTTGCCTCTGCTCTGTGATCATATGATTATTTTTTTTGTTGTTTTTACTGTATTCTCTCTAATAGATCCTCTTTGCTATGTCTGGGCCCCCAGTCACAGAAATTCCTGCAGACTCTCAGCTGCTCAAGTTGACCCACAAATGCTTGCTTCCCATCCAACTTTCACAAGAAGCACTGTTGTTTAGCAAGCTTGTCTGAGCACCAAGTAGCCTGAGCACTGCGCAGAGGTGCCTTCACAAGTGCTTGCTTGTAGGAAACTCACATTCCAGCCTGCCAAGAGATGATGAAGGGAGAGGATCCAAATGTAAAACAATGGTCCAGGAAACAGTCCTCCCTTTTGATCATAAATCATTACCTAAGCATTTTGCAGGCACTTGCACCCGGTCTAACTTGTGAAAGGTCAAGCCTGATCAGATGGCTCAAAAGACTGGAGGGTGATTGCCAAACAGGAACAAATCCAGGGAGGGGGGAAGCAGCTGCAAGATCAACTGCAGTCCAGGTAAGAACATCTTGTATTTCCAAAGGGATGAAAAACAGAGCTGGAGCTAAATCCAACCTAAGAGACTCTCCTCAGCACTCCTCCATCTAATCCAGTGAATGAGGCAGGAAATACAAATGTAAAGTAATTTAAATAGAGGCACCATCACTATATTTTACATGCTTGGCTCTCACATCCCTTTAAGCCCACATATGCGAGTAAACTGAAACAGCTTACTATGTAGTGTTGCAGCCATTACACCCTAGGATCTGATCTTGTTAAATCTCATAAATTACAAGAGTGGGTGTGAATGGATTAGTACTCCAAAGGGAAACCTCTACTGCAAACTCGCCCTTCTATGGGAAGAAGTGTATGGGTTCAGTAGGTGGCACTCTTACCTTGAAGTGAGCGCCAAGGCACTCTGCAGGAAGCCCGGGAGGATGCTGGATGTCCAAGGAAGTGTCAACCTTGACAGTTTTTTTTTCTCAGAGCTTGCAAGAAACCAGCATCTGCATGCTTGAGGCATTGATACTCATTTATGTCCTGTTCAAATCCTGCAGTCAATAACCAAGTTTTTTAACTCCCAAAAACTCCCTCTACATTTTCAAGAAGATTTTTGTGAGAAGGTACACATTCTGTGCTTTATAGATAGGTGAATGATTGACATTTACAAGCTCAGAGTTTTTTGCACACTGAGAAACCTGCCTAAAATACTCCAAGAAGTTGCTATACTTCACATATACCTTCTGTAGTCCCAGCACCTACTTTTAAAGTACATGTAAAAAAAACTCCACTTTCTAGTGTATAAAATATACCGGAATTCCAGTCTGGAGCAAATAAAGATCAATAGTGCTAATTACAAAGAGAGAAAAACAAGGATTCCATGTCTGTGATTGCAGAGAGATCTAAAGGTGAGATGATGGATGGTATAGCAGGTGGGCCATCTCTGTTTCTTCTACCCTTACCTCAAGGGAAAGAGGACATGTAAGGCAGTGCAAATGTGTACAGTCCTTAGAAAAAGCTGTTGAGAGGGGAGTCATTTTTCCCTCTGGAAGAGCATTAGTTAAAGAGAGATTATATCGCTGTTCTGCCAAAATACATATTTTTATCAGATGTCAGATGTAAGAGTTGATGCTTCTCTTTCACTGCACCCATCAGTCATAAGACCCATTCAGCTGAGGGACATGACTGTTGTAACAAGGGCTATAGGGACATTTGTGATTCAGTTTGCAGCACAACAGAGGGCTCCTCCAAAGACAATTGCAAGCATTAACAGAATTGGGTGAGGAGCCAGCAGCTCCATAAGTTTACATCAAAGCAGAACTGATTTCCTGAACGAGTCTGACACAGACAAGATTTTTCCATGACTGTGGAAAAAAAAAAAACCCAAACAAACAAAAAAAAAGAAGTAGGAGGAAGATTTGAGTCTGTTCCAGATCTTTGCACTTAATCTATTATTCCAAAGCCAAATGTTTGTTGTTTACTTTTTTCAGTACCTTAACTGAAGGAATACTCTCAGTACACTGTAGCCCTGAGATGAAGATCTTGCATATGGAGCAGGAAGGAGCAAATCACCTTCCCTATATCATTTCAATTATTCACATGGGCATCTAAAGCATGAAAAATGATGGGGGCAGGAGGTAAGTGCCTCAGTCTGCTTTCCTTGTATATTCTGATGTTTCAGAGATTATTACTTGGCTCCAGGACTCCAAAACCCCTAAGCAAGACACTAAAAAGAGAAACTAACTAAACTAGGGCACTTGAGAGATGCAATTGACGCCAATGAATTTATGTCAAATGGCCTCATAAGAATGTAGGCTCATTCATTACTACAAGGAAAGAAATTACAAGGACTTTCCTAGCTTCTCAACAGCAGCAAAATGAGGAGGAGGAAGGAGCTATGAGAGCTTTCTAAAGGAAGTTATTACTGGGAGGTTCCAATGTCTACTCATACTAACAATAGGAATGTCCAGAGGTCATCCAGAGAACCACTTAATGTTTGGTTTGCTATTTTAACCATTCCTGTATGCAGGGCAGACTGTTCAGTGAGTTGATCACAGTAGCATGGGAATCTTTTCTCTTTTGAGATTACAGTGAATTTAGAACCTGACAGGGCCACATGCACTGTCCAGTCCATACCTTTCCATATGTAGCCTATACCTTTCTGTACCTGTTTTTCAACAGTGGACTTGCTGTGCCAGTCACTGCTTTTGCCCTGTTATTCAGTTGTCATCATGCTTCTTTAGCTCTTTGTTTAGTCCTTTTCCAAGTTGAGGCAGTTTTAAAACGGGAAAGCAAATAACTTACAGAAATATATCTGATTTGTTTCAGAGACAGTAAATAGCTCACCCTGCACTGCCTCTCCTCTATGCCACTAGTCTGAAATAAGTAGGCAGACTTGTAGTGAATTTTGCAAAGCTACTGGCATTTTGCAAGAGAAACACAACTCTTTTTTATGAAAATCCATTCTATTGACATGAACATCTGCTTCTTGTTTGAAGAATATTTTTAACTGTTCCCTCCCTGGGAAAATAAAAGATGCCACAGTCTCTTTCATGTTCTCATGGAGTAGACAAACTCAGTTGGCTTTTTTAAGGCCTGTTCTGAAATGCCCCAGTGCAGTTCACTGCAGGGAACTCAGTGTATACATCTCACAGGGCAAAAAGCGTCTGCATTCACCCTCCTGTGGGATTTCATTTTAGGACAGTGGCATGAGTAGGTACTTCATTTTACAGATGAACAACACTTGGCACATTAATCATATGCAGCTGGTAAAGTCTGGCAACCCATACATAAGGTCTTGGTGTAATCTCTTGAATACTCATAAAAACAAGGCTATGTACTTCATCATTAAATAATGCTGACTTGTCTCTTACTATGTTTTGTTTTGTTTTGTTTTTTTTTTTCAAGTCTAGTTCTAAATGTCACAAGTTCTAAATGTCACAAGGAGATTCTGCCATTTGCCAGTGGTAAGTCTTCTGTTCCTTTACAGGGTTCAGTACTAAGAAGCTGTCCTATGGCTATGACATCTACTTTTCCCTTTATTTTTTACCTGTAACCTGTTGTTATATCTATCTGGATGCCTATAAAGAAAAGCAGCAACAAAAAATTTAATGCGTTCAGTGAAACCTGCAAGTAATACTTACTCAGCCTTGTAAGTGGATAGATGTATTAAAAGGCTTACTCAGATTGGAATATGTAGTTGTGGGGTTGGACATATGTATATGCAAATCATGGAGTCACATGCAAACAGAGTTTGCATGGTCACAAGGACACATTATCATGTAACTAATGCCTTAGCAGACAACAGAGCTACTTTTTTGCATAGATGAGTTCTGCAGGATTAGGAACACAAACCTGTTACATTAAAACTCAAAATCCTTAAGACTGAAATTGTAAACACTTGCAATAATGCACTTCCAGGTACTGAAGACCATATAGAACCCATGCAGAACTCAATCCTATCCTATTTCTGGGACAGGCAGGCCTTGGATGGCACAGTCAGAAGTTTTATCCTCTGCAGGGAATTTTCTCTGACTGTCATCAGTTCTTGATGTACTAATATTATCTTGCTTCCCACATGGAAAATTTACTGACTGTATGTATGGCTGTAGCAGTAAACAAAACAAATTCCAAGACAAACATTAAAATAATATTCCAAGGAGAACTTCCACTGTAAATTGAAACCTGATTAGAAAAATGTATTAGCTGGTGCTTGCATTCTCTATCAGTTACTTATGGGCCAATGCACAATCTGGAAATAATGTAGCATAATATTTCAAGGGTGTGATAGGCTATTTCAACCAAATCATACCTTTTGTTTTATGCCATGTTTTCACCTCTTTCAAATAAACGCTAAGATCCAAACAATAACCTCCATATAACAGCCGGGATATAGCTACCTTCTGGTAATTTGAGCAACTGAAACAGAGGAAACTGTATAAGGGAAGCATTCACAAAGGCTATCTTTACCTCTTCTCCCTATGCTCTGGCACTCTCTCTAGTGAGGGACAGTCTCTGGTCCCCTCCTGCTCTGAGCAGGAGCCCATTTCTCTCCATGTGGCAGCAGCAGCAGAGGTAACAGCCACCATTTCTCCATTCACTTCTGCACCCATTCTTTTGTGCTTTGTGCATTTCAGGGTCACATGCCAATTCTCACAGCAATAAAAAGCAATCTATTATTTTGGCTGGCAATTTTTAAAAAACGCTGTCTCTCTAGTACCAAAAATGTAGCTTGCTTGGAGCAATAACTGCTATTAATAAATTTCAGCTTTTGCAATGCAAAGGATATTACCCAAAGCCCAAAAATCCATGATTGGAGTTGTAGGACTTCTCCTCGTAGCCATGTAGGATAGCACTCGCAGAGTCCACAAAACAGAAAGCTGAATAAGCTGTCAATAATGTAGATGAGAGTTCTCTCCACTCCAACTCTTTCTGGCAATAGTTGATTTCAACAACAGGTTTTATATAAAATTGTTCATGTTATTTTTAATACATCAACATTCATGCTCTAAACATTGTTATTCAGTTCAAACTTAGCCGCAAAGGCCAGAAAAACACACAATGTGGTAAGTGTGATACAAATACAAACATAAAGGATAGATGCATCTCTAGCTAAAAGAGATTATGCCCTAATTTTGCTGCTGAGCAGGCATAGGTGAAAGCCTAAGCCAAAGTTCCTTAACAGACACCCCAGCAAACACTAGTAAACTCTTTAAGCGCAAAGCATGAGATCTATTCACCCTTGTGTGCCACCACATATCAGAGGGAGCATCCACTGTCTAACTTCAGCCTGAAGCCATGGTCCGAGTCCAGGCTTCAAGCTTAATCCTTCTCTGCTGGAAGAGATTATATAAATGTGTGTACAGGCACACACGCACGCAGCTCTGGAAAGAGAGGAGCATTTCCTGCTGGGCCAATTTATGGACACGTTCCTGCACCAAAAGCTCCTATCTTATGATACTCTGAAATTTACTGGCGAACAACATCCAAGCCCTGCTCAGGATCTCACTTCACAAACAACCCAATAAACTCAGCTAGCAAAAGCCACCAGAATTCCACCGAAGGCAGCGACTGTTCAACAGTTTATGCCACTTGAACAGCTCAGAGGTATTCCAAATACAAACCTTGACTAGAAATACTGAGTTTGGGCCTTTCTTACCTCTGAATTTAGCTAAAAAATATTAAGTTGGAGCCTCGAACAGGACCCTGCCTCATGCAGATTGCTGATCAGTTATAGCCCTATCTCATTTTTAATATTTATTTTACTATCTGGTAATGGTCCTTAGCTGTTTTGGAAGGGGCTTTATTTTACTCGTTGCATAGGGATTACTGAATAACCGGATGCTCCCAGGAACTTTTGGAGAGCAAACAGTGTCAGTTTATTTAATAACTTTCAAAGTGAAACTAAAATCTTGTCCAAATCATGTCTCCTCTGATTTAATTAAAATGCACCACACATACTGCACTGCTCTGTTAATAATTAAAAAAGTTAATTCAAGACAGAAGATGTGTCTTTTCTTTCCTTCAAAAGCCTCCAGCCAGAGGAAAACTTCAAAAAACATTCCAAAAAAAGGACCAGTACAGTATGATTTTTGTTAGAATGGTCAACATGTCAGTATGGTTTTTCCCCCCTTCTTTTGTATTTCTGATCCCTATAGGAATACATGTTAGAAGGGTTATTTTTTTTCTTGCTTGGCAAAATACCTTTCCCGAATTTTCCAAATATTGCCTGGTATTTGCGTCAATATGACAGTCATTGGGTTTGACAGGAATCAGATTGCTAAACCCACACAAAAATGCTTTGGAAATTAGGGGCTAGTTATACATTCAGTTTCATTCAAATTCACTTTAACAAACTGGCAACAAGTGGATCTGAACCATCTCCATCACCCCTTCACTTCTATGGTTCACACAGAGGTTTCTTCAGCATGCTAATCACTATCCTAACTTTAAGACTCACTCACAACTCCTGCTGTCTGATAAATCTCCTTAGCTCTCCTGTCTCAATCCATTTTCACTTTCCAAGATGACCTAGCAACCCATGAAAGTTATTCTCCCTGTGCAGCAATCCTTTCCAGCTTCTTCCAGGGAGGAACCAAATAGGAAATTAAATAGTGTTAGAAGGGAAGCATTTTGTTGACTGCTCAAGAAACAGGATACATCCAACATTTTTTCCTCTTTTTTTGAAGGAAACCAAACCAAAAGAAACCAGAACAAAACAAAAGGAAAGGAAAAGGTTTCTTTCTTCACTTTCTTCTGGTCTGATGGAAACCTAAACACAAAATCTTCCAGCCTCACTGGTGCTGTTGTTATCTAATGGGATTTCCCTCTTGAAAGCAACAAAGGATCAGGGCTGAACGCTTCCACAAGGCCTGTCACGTCAGATGAGGGTGGCATTCCATCAAGCATGGATTCTTGCCTCCAGCCATGGCTCATGCCTAATGGTTTAGAGGAAAGCAACGGGAAAATAAAAAAAGTCAAACCACACTGCACCTGGTCCACTGAGCAACCATCTCCCTGCACCCCAGAATTCCCTCTGCCCCCTGCAGGCAGGCAGCTGGGGCTCTGATGCATGCAGGCGCTGCTGTCTGCACTGCAGGGTCTTATTGTATGGAAAATACACAGAAGGGTATCAAGGAGTTTAAATGAAATCACTATAGATGTTTGTTATTCACATAACAGCATGTGCATAAGGACATAATGATGTGGGGACTTAAATTACCCCAGTGTAATAAAAGACGCAGCTAGATTTTTTATTTGTTATTTCCCTGCATACCCAAGTGCTAACACTTATTTCTACACTGAAGTACCTAGAATCTATTGTAATTTAGTAACAAAGACACGCATATCTACTTCTTAGCTCCTCCGGTGGCTCTCAGGTCACACCTTACACTATCAGAATAGGCCAAGACTGAGCAAAATCTCAAGACCATGATTTCTTCCCATCTACACTGCAAACCTTCAAGCCCACATGAAGGGTCTTGACCTGTCTGCAAAAGGACATCCCAGTGTGCTTGAGTCTCCAGGCTTCACTCACACTACCCAGATGCCCTGGGTAAAGACAAGTGCAAGCACTGTTACAAACAACCATACTCCAGCTGAATGCCCCCTGAGCACAACCCAGAATGGCAAGCAGCCGGCACCATTGACGGAAAGCCTTGTACCGCAGGCCTAAGTGCTTTAGCATCTGAGCTGTTAACCAGACAGGTGAAATGATGTGAGGAAAGCCTTTCAGCTCTGATCTTCTGCTGAGCACGCTCAAGCCCCCAGCACCTATGCATAAGCCTTGGGCCCTTATGCCAGTGCTAAACCATGAGCAGCTCAGGAGGCAGACCCATAGGAAGAAAGAAAATGGGCAGCTGTATCCCTTTACAACGTACATGGTTTGTTTCATTATTTTTTTCTAGGTCTGCTTTAGTTTTCATTTTTAAACATCTTATTAAGGTAGCCATAATTAAATGCATTTTTAAACAAACATCTATGCAGATAGTCTGTCTCAACTCTTCACCATTACTGTTTGTGGACTTAGGAAAGCATTGTCATCCACCCAGAGGCCAATGACTGAGGGATGAAGCAGCACCTTGGGGTGACAAATGAAATCCCCCAGCTGTAAGACTGCAAGCAATCCTGCTTCTCTATTGCAGTAGGGTTAAGTTCCTCCTTCAAAACCTACCCATCCATCGTCACAACATCCTGAAGATTTCTGGACACAGATTGGGGAGATGTGTCATATGATGAGGTAACCTCAGAGCCGCCTGAGCAGGGATAGGGTGACATGCATTCCCCGAACCTTCTTTTCTGCGGGTGTAACACAGGAGCTCACATGAGGGCTTTAACCATGTGCCTAAGTAAACATCCAAGCAGTTTATCAGTCAGTTCAGTAAGAGAGTGAGAAAAGCCTCACAGATCTGATAGGAGGAAAAACAAATAAAAATATTCACTTGTGTTTAAGGGAAACTTATGAATACAGAATTATTTCCTTCCCATCATCTTTAAAAGTCAATTGCTGGACCATTCTCACAGGGATCGGCATCCCTGTACAATTGTCCTGGATCTGTCATGTCAATGCACAGTGTTCATTGAGACTTGATTTGGGTATGAAAACACACCTTTCCTAAATTTGCACTAGCCAGTAAAGTTTTTTCAACATGCTGCAAGATGGCAAAGAAAAGGCCTGAACCTTGCAAAGAACACACAAATTTCCTTTGACACCCCTGAATACAAAAGAAGCCCTTACCAGCTCACATTGCTGGGACGGTCTTGCATCCTCTGCAATCTACCACTGACCTTTTCCCATTCAATTCCTCATATTATGATGGAAAAACTGTCAATAAATGGCTTAAGAGAAATGTAACCTTTTCCACAAAACAGCTGGCAGACTTGTCATAAGGAGATTTAAATATCATAGCTATCAAAAGGTACAGTAATAGTCCAACTTGCATAGACAAATACAGACCACTGACTACAAAGAAAAATAATTTTCACTTCCAAAAGGCAATTCACAGCTCTCCAGGTCTGCCAAAAGCTGCAGCCTGGGATCTAGAGCTGTGGCTATAGTTTCATAACAATGTTTTGTGCCCTTAGGGAAGGCTTCAGAGCATCATGTTTTATGGATAAACTTCATGGGATGGGAAGGATTCCAGCAGCTCCTCCTCCACAGGCCTGTATGGGATTTAGAGGTTCTGGAGAGATTAATGCATATGCAGTATTACAACCTTCCTCCTGAGATAAGTCATTATAAAAGGGTCTTTCCTTTCCAGTCTAAACTACTCATGTTTGGAAAGTAGGCATTTTCATCATTCCAAAATGCAGGCAACTGGGGACAAACCCATTCCTAGAGCACCATCTTTGCATTTACAGTTCTTCTGACCAACATTTCAAGGTTTTCAGTCATAACTACCAATATCTCACTAAAACAGCCACTAGACATCTTTATTCACTAAAACTCTTCAAAACTATTAAAATCATGTTTCCAATAAACACTGAAGAAAACTATGAAAGAGACAAATCAGAAACATTTTCAGAAACTTGGCAGAGTTTCAGACACTTTTAATACTTGGGAAGAATCTGAATCTTTTTTTTTCTTTCAAAAAGGACTTGTAAGCTTTTTCACCAGCATTTGTTCATTTACACTGAAGCTGCTGTGACATTCTAAGCTTAAGACTAAACAAGGACTCCAGGATTTGTCCTTGTAGAAAGCAGAAAAATCCCATCAGCTCCAAATGCCAACGTAGAGACTAAAGGCAGAATGGATGCATTAAACAGAATTTGCCACAGTCTGCCAACAAGTAAGCTAGCTATTGATGGGATGTTCTGTGCAAAACTGAGCTCTTTCTTAAAGTTGGAGCTCTTGAGAAGACTATTTCAGGCTCTGATAAGCCAGATGCTATCTTAGCAAGAGCTTCTAAAGCCTCCAAATAGCTCAGAAATCAATCAAGGATCTTTGGGCTTTCCCAGCATATTCAGAGAGGAGAAAGGGAGCCAAGATGCAAACTTCTGATATGCTCATTAAAACTGTCAAGGATATTGATACTTGTTCAAAGTACACTGCATAATAAAACCCAAACAGATCTTGGGGTGGATTTTTAATGGATTTATGACCAGTGTTATGACAACATGGGATTCATAACAGGCAGGCAGGCTTCTTCCTCATGGCCAGGTTGGGCAGCCTGTCTGAGGGCAATGGTGTAACTGAGGTGGTGACTCCAAAGGGATGCTGTCCACAGGGCACATTCTGCTCCCTTCCTCCTCACCCACGTGTCCCATCCACCCATCCTTACATACAAGGAGCACCTGTCAGTGGTGTGTGCAGCCCATGTGGCAAGAAACCAGCACCCTGAGCCCACACGGTGGGAGCTTGTGTGCTTAATGCAACTGAGACGGATGGGAAATACACAGCTACAAGAAACACATGTGGTTATATGGGTTTCAATCTGCACTGTGGCTCCATGTGTCTCAAGCAAGCCCCAGCAAGCCACCCCTCTGCACTGTGGAAAGGACCAACAAAAAGTCAGTCCTGTCTTGCCAAGCACCATCAAGGACAAAGATTACTTCTGCATCACTTGATAGGATTTAAATGTACATCTGCAACACCTGAGACCTTATACAAAACTAGTTGGCCTAGACCAGTTCTGAACCCAAAGAATAGTGTATAACAGACATTTGGGGGTGTAAGAAACTGTACAGAAAAGAAATAAGCATAGTGTGATCCTTTAATTGTATTTTATTCCAATCACTATTGGTTGAAAATTCATTCCTTTTAAACACAATCTCTTTTAAAAAGCCAACTTTGTCCACACCCTTCTATTTGAATCCCAAATACATTTTTAAAAGCATACTTCTAAATCCCAAAACCCTAAATACTATACCTCTCAAGCAACCAAATTATGGTATGTTTTCTTCCTCAGTTCTTCCTTAGTAGGAAAAATATGAATAATAATAATAATCTCTAGACAGGATAATATTTTATATTTACATTTTTATAATTCACAAAATCAAAATAGGGACACTTTTTGAGACATTATAACATTTTTGTTATTTTTTTTTTCCCTCTAAAATCTTCCCAGAAAAAAAACTCATCTATGGTAAGACATAACATACAAAATTTCAGGGGATACAAAATTCTTTGGAGAAAGTCAAGGGAAATAGAATTAACTGGGAAGATAAGCCCGATGCTTAACTGTAACCTGGCTACTCCTCATGCACGTGACAAGGTTTAAGAGGTTAAATGTGGTTCTGAGAGGAGCACGGTGCATTTTGGTTTTAAGAAACTCTACATTTAATTGAAATGAGAGATCAAGAAAATGATTCTTTGATGAAGGATGAACAGGGTCTGGCTTCAGGCATATTCTTATCAAGATGGCCATGTTCAGAACCCAAACACCAACATACCAGAAACCACTGTTGGCAAATGCTACATGCAAAGGCATTTCCTGCATTCTGACTTTCTAGCTGAGGGCCAGATGCTTCACAATCTTTCCTTAAAAGCGCAGTTAAAGGAGTGGGTGTTCAGAGCCTTGCCCGATCTTGCAGGGTCTATGTAAAGACCAGGCAGCATCCCAGCCATATGCTCAGCATCAAGCAGACAGTGGTCTCTTCCTTATTCTCAGGAGTTCCCTGGCCCAGTAAAGAGAGGGCCAAATGTCTACTTTTCCTACCTTACAAGCTGCACTTACAGTTTGTAAACTAAACCTGATAAATTAAGTAGCAATTATTGTGGTCCCCATCCACGTGATGTGCCAAATTATCATAATGAAAAGAAGAACAAACACTATTTTAAATAGTAAACAGCAGCTGAAAGGCCTAGAGAGAGTATTGTGGTTTAGTTCAACCTGCAGTATTCTCTACCTACACCACTTCCAACAAGTTACTTCCAGCTTTCTCTCCTATTTCCTTTAATATGTAATAGGACAATTACTTCTGTGAAATTCTCCAAAAGCACTTACCCTCACTTGCTAGTGAAAAACTCTTTCAAAAGTAGGAGTTAGAACCTTACATAAAAGGTTTTCCATCTAAACATTTCTACAGGCAAAAATTATGAAAGTTATAAGTATTCAGTCCGTTTCCGACAAAACAACCAAAACAAGAGCAGGCTAGTAGTTTTGAGCCTACAAATACTGAATAAAGAAGGACAGACCTCATCCAGAGGTGAAATACACAAAGCTCAAGTGCAATTTGCATGAGCAACTTAACAGACAGATTAGAAACAATTGTACAGTGTGGCTGGCTAGAAATATAACAAGCTCTTTTCATGTATATATACACAATCCCTACTTATAATAATAGCCCTTGCACACACATTCCGTATTATTTTGTGCCAATCTGACATATGTACCTGCTCATCTACAAAAATCAAGCACAGAGAAAAGGAGAAAAACTTGTTATGGTAAGAATATACCTCCAACGTGCCAGAATCAGGTTGCCAAAGTATCGCTAATTCTGCAGTTTTGGCCCTATGCACTGCAGTCCTTTGCTACCTGATGAACCTAGATGCATGCAACATAATGGATTGGAAGAATCAGAACTAAGAGAAAGACATAGTTCCTCTGCCCACTGTCTTTCTATGGAAGTGTAAATTAGAGCAGTTCTTTCACAGAGGTTACCTCTTTCTATAGACTTTAAGACACCACTGAGATCAGAAAATAATGTGCTCTAAACAGTGACACGTAGATCTTGAAACCAAATGGGGAATGCCTATCAAATTTTTCAACAATATATATAATTCAACTTCTGTTAAGGAAACTAGAAACTCCTCATAAAAAACCCTAATTTCTTCCCATCATTTGAACTCATCTAAGCCCCAAGATCTTGGCTGCATACGGCCAAGCCAAGCAATGTACTCTAGGGGAACTGCCTGCAATAGAGAGATCGCTTGATCATTATTTATATAAGTGTCCTCTGTTGTGGGAATTGTGACACTAAATCAGGATTAAGGGAGACAGGACCAAGACATAAACAATTAGCGTAATATTTGCTACCTTATGTTAAGGATCACTCTATTTGTTTTCTCATAAGAGGCTTAGTCATCTCATATAAATTTAGAAAAGGTGTATTATTTTAAATGAGGGTAAACATTTCATTTGTCTATAATTTGCTTTACCTCTCTTCATTTGTGAATAGCTTACTCACAAATACAGGCTGGGAAAGAGAGACTGCTTGAGTAAATCAAAACAAATTACTTAGCTATCTCCTTCCATGGGAAGTGGCTCTTCCCTAGAAGGTAGGCTGGACAAAGCCATTTCCAATCTACCTCTTCACAAAGCCACAATAACCAGTCACATGCCATTCCTTATTTCTAGATGTATGCACTACTGTATCTGGCAAGCTCCCTTCAAGAAAAACATACCTACTGCATGTAAAATAAAGCAACTGATACACTTCACAGCACACAAAATTTGTTTGGACTGTTTACCAGGTGAATAAATACATGACACTAAAAGGACAGGACACCTACACACACACACATTTTGTCCCAGTCAGTCCCAGAGCTCATGTTTCGAGCCCACTACTCACTCTACAGACTCAGGCTAAAACCTAAGAATCACACCTGTATTTCTCTGCTCTGTGCATTCATGCAGGAAGAGCAATGCTGCCAGCTGCAGAAAAAGAAAGCAGAGGAATGTCCTCATCACCCACAAATATGCACATCAGCTCGAATGCTGCCAGCAATGGTATGGCTCAGAGCAGTCCCAGGTGGACTGCTGCTCTGGTCTGGGTGAATGATTTCATCACCTTCCTAACAGCCAAAGGAGCACACAAAGGATTTTACTAATTCTGTAACTTCCGTCTATTCCACTAAATGCAACAATTTCTCTTGGTCAGTTTTAAAGAATGTGTTATTGATGGGGAAGAGCAACATGAAGAAAGGTACTCCAGCTCAGTCTATATTCCACACCTAGGGCTAGCAAACCACCTTGCAGTAGCTTGGTGCTCCAGCTCATGTCTATGGGTCTATTTAGCCCCAGTTTAAACCTAATGTGCTCCTCTAAACATTTATGCAAGCCACATGCCCAGCACACGAGATTGCTACCTCCAAATGATATTCTCAGAAATAAACATCACCTGGTGTTTATTCCCCCTGAACCTGGATGACAAATGTACTCAGAGTAAATATTCTGAGAAGTGTATGCAAACCTGGGATCTCAAATCACTGGCTATGTTCATTTTCTTCCTTGTATCTGCAGCAAAAAAACTCCAAAACATCCTTCCTTTTGCTGCTTGGGGTTTTTTTTTGGTGGTTTTTTTTATTTATTTTTTTTTTTTTGCTTGTTTCTTTTTCCCTTTTTTTTTTTTTTTTTTGTGGGCTAAAGTACTAGCCAGTCAAACAAAACAGTTCTTAATGGACAGGCACTTATTATTCCATTGCTGGTTTTTGGCCACATCTGCACTATACTGATCTTGGCTCCAGCCACACTCTAGCATGAAAAAAAAAAAGGAAGCAAGAGTTAAAGATTCTTTAAGAACCAGCAAAATGTTTGGATTCAGACTCTTATTTGTGCCCTTTAAAGCCATTCTTTCAAAAAATGTCTATGCAGCAAAGGCATTTCTCCTACACATAAAAATTCTTGAAAAACAGGAAAAGGAAATTAATGCTTCCTTCGAAATTAACCACTGTTGGCGCAGTCTTGAGTCTGTTACAGTGATACTCTACCTTGTTTTTACCTTTGTCCAAGCTTACAAGATCTGGCATTTAATTTTGAAGTTAAGCTACCCATAAGGTTTGAAGGATAAGCCCAAGCATTTTTACTGATGTCAAACACCTTTTTAAAATAATTTTTAAACTACCATCAAATTACAGAGAACATTATAAACATTTATCATCACAAAGATTGTATTTTGAGTATTTAACCCACAATTTTAAGAAATTTGCAGGGTCTGACCAATGTATGGCACAGTCAGGAATACCTTCAACATAGACCAGTTGGCAAAATTTCTTTTGTTCTGGCAGTATTTCTCTTATCTAGTAATTTCCATCCACTGCATAGTATGCTTCCATCTTGCTGTATTTTGGGAAGAAGACTCTCCTCGCCTTATGCCTCTTCTAACATACCTGTGTAGTACGAGAATCATACACCCTCCATACTTTCATCAGTGGAATTAAATAATGCCTGTCTTGATCAAAACAGGCTGAGCAGACTAAAATTTAACTCTAATCTTGTGCAAATTTTCTTCAGAAATACAAGAGGACACTTCAAAACCATTCAGGCTCCAACACAGTACAGCTCTTCAAAACTCCCCTAAATCCTGTTGACAGCAGTGAGTGTGTACATGTCCAAGCAGTGTAGCCCACGGAGACAGATTAGAAGCCACCTTATAAATTTTGAAGGCATCCTTAGCCAGGGAAAACATGGTAATGATACTGACATTTCACAACACTGCAGTCCAAAGATGCACACATCTACTTCTGCTATTAAAATACTGGTATTTTGACAAGAGTAAAAGGCTCCATCTGTATTAGCAACAGGAGTGGAAGACTTCTAACAGGTTTCTAGGCTGTGCTGATGGGATCACTGCTATGTTGGCAGTGGGAACAGAAAGGATTGCAGGGACACAGCTATTACAGCTCATCCTAAAGAAATAACACTAAAATAGCAAAGGACTTCTCTTTGCTCTTCTCCATGCAGCTGGGCACAGAAGAATACCTGTAGCATAAATTCCTCCCCCACAACTGTAAGATCAACTATTACCAGCCCTAATTGCTCATGAAGACTCTAACCAGAATGGTTCATTTCTTGATTATATCTTTGGCTATATTTTGTGAGCTCTTAAGTGTCTGCTGAAGTCTTTAGCAAAGAGCAATGCAAGGTCTGTGACAAATATCAAGCCAAATTCAATCTGTGCAGCTTCACTGATGAGAGTGTCCCCAGGTAATCACATCCTGCATTCATTTCACTGGGGGGAGCCCATAAGCAGCACCTGAGTGGACATCGCTCTTTGTTTACTATGTACATTTGAACATAAAGGACTTAACTACAGTCATGACCAGAGGATAATGACTCACTTGAATAGGAGGTCCCTTTAGTCACAGGATCTTCATTCAGTGAAACTGTGAAAAATTTTTGTTCTGACATTCTCTGAAAATAGTCACACATGGCCTGACAATTTTCAAAGACAGAATACTTTCCCAGCCATCCTGAATAGAGGACAAAGAATACCAGGTACAGAAAAATGTGAATGAAGAAAGTGCCATGAGTTTTTCAGCTGGTCGGCTTTCCCCTAGATCATCATTCCTCCACCCACGCTGAAACCACCAAAGGCACATTGAAGCTTTTCCTCTGACATAAATAATTCCTGGGAGGATGACTGAGAACTGGAAATGGAAGACTCTGTTGATGAGAAGACAGTGGAGAGGAAATAGAAAGAACACAAGCTCAAAACGTCTCTGAGGAGATTCTACACCCCTTCAAATACACTGATTTTTAATTTCATCACTTCAGATGCAAAGACCCGTGACAGTATGTATAGAACAGCAATATCAAAGAAATTATGCTCTGAGAGAACGGCCCAAGTACCTTTTTGATCTACCGTATAACTAAAAAAATTAAGATATGAAACTACTCAATGCAATGAGCCTAAAAATGGCATTATCTTTCATGGATGAAGTCTCATGGAACTATGTGTGCAGTAGCAAAATCCTGCAAAAAGTCCTGCTGGGTCATTTTCATTTCCATCAGTGCAGTCCTACTGAGGGAGACAGATTCTGTTATGACTACTGTGACCTTGAATATTATGTAACTTCAATCTGGGACAGAATTTATTGTTAAGAAAATCTTCATGTAAAAAGAATAAGCCACTAATGTTCATGACAGAAGGGGGAAATTTGATCTAGTCACATTCTAGACAACAGAGAAAAGGGAAAAATACTAAGACTGAATCAAGCCCCAGTTTCAACAGATAGACAAGGCAAGGTAACTGTGAAAGAAATCATATCACTAAATCCCATAAACTGAGAATGTAAGAAACTTGGTGGTCTCCAGTCAGGTTTTCATGGGTGCATTACACCTTTACAGGCTAACTCAGCAAAATCGCCTCTCAGTCAAGGCTACGGCACATGCTGAAAACTTTCATTCATGATGGACCCTGTCAGCTTTGCCCTGGGAATTGAGACATCAATGTGGCTGCAATCCATCACCTTTCTTCTTGCTGACCTTTAATGTTTATTGGCCTCCCCGCTGGAATAGCATGGCCAGTACTGACTCTGGGGTAGCCATGAAACCAAGTCTTTGTGCCCATCTGATTGCTGATGCTCCCCCTGGGTTTTGCCCACACAGAGCAGCAGTACACCCAGGGTAGCTGAGCTTACTGCATACTCATTGTACTTCCCAGAGCTCTTACCCTGGTTGATTGTTGATGGTTTTCAGCAAAGACCTTCCAAGACTACAAATAGCTGCCTGGGGTAGGTCATCAAATGCCTTTGGGCAGAAGAACCCAGCACTTTTGCCTGAATGTCTGACGTATACCACATGTTTCTCCAGCGAGGCTTATCTAAGCATTCAGCCTCTCTCCAGTCACCAAGCAGCAAGAGTACTTCCCTAACATTTACATAGTCTTGAAGGTCAAATTTTCTGTTTAATAGAAATGTTTAATAAGCTGTGATCTTTAGGCAAGCAATACTGCAAGTTGGATATTAAACTCTCATCTTTCTGAATATCACAAGGCTCACTCAACAGGCCAAAACAAGATGTAGTCTGGACTGAAAAGTGTGTGAGTTTTCCTGTCCTCCCAATTTCTTCTTTCTTGTCATTAGCACAGGAGTTACAGACTACAAATCCTGTCCTTATCAACTCTAGAGAGAGAAAGCAAAACTAGCCATCTTTCACCTCCAAAAACACCACCCGTTCTCAGGGGGGTAAAAGGATGCTTTGGGGCTGCTGGCAGTAGCAGGGAATTTGGGTGACATTTTCAAGAGCTCTCACAGGCTGGCTTCTTCAGACCCCCATTAGAGATCAACAGTCAAAGACAAACTCACAAAGTATTTAAAAGCTTGTTAAAATCTGACTCTTCAGACAGTACGTATCTCACCTAATTTTAGCTGTGAAATAATTAGCTGAAATTCATCCTGATTATCTAGGGTTTCTTTGTCTAGAAGCTGTCTAATTCCAATTGACTGTGATGCTTTGCATGTGTCAGTCACTTTCAAGATTAAAAGCCATATGTTTTAAAAATAAAGGCCTGACTATATTGCAGGTCAACTGTGAACTTCTCTCAAAGTCTTCACTTTAAACTGTGTCAGCTTATATCTCTTTTGAATTTGGCCCACAGTCCACACAGACTTTTCAAGTTAAAACTGTTTGAAGATTTTGTAGATTGAAATTATCTACTGACTTATATGAGAACAGGCTTTGATGGGGACCATATTTTCAAGTTAGAAGTATGGTTCAGCATACTACTTTTTTTTTGTCCAGCATTAGCTTGAGTATTGGTACAAGTAGCAGCTCTCACAGACTTGCCAAAAAAAGTGGAATACTTTCTCTGGGAGTACAATATAGATTGGCCACTGTTATTCTAACAAGCGCATTAGTTCCATGTGCAAGAGAAATAAAGTGCTCATTCATTACCCAGTTTAGAGTGACAGCCTACTGAAATATCTCTTTACTTTCTGATAGCCCCATGAAATGAACTGAATTCCCACACAGTCGCAAAAGGCCAAAGTTAGCATTTTCCTTAAAAAACAAAAAATAAACTCAAGCCTGCCTCTGGAGCAGATTGGCTGTAACCTTGAAAATGAAAAGAAATGAGAAGGAGAAAGAAAGAGAGGAATACATCATAAAAGACGGTGGAGAAAAACGAATAGCATTGGGAATGGAAAATGTGGGCATTAAAAGAATTTCCTATTCTAAACAATGTGCAAAGTTAAAAATACCTTCTCCTGAGATTATCCTCAGCATAAATACTCATGATGGCTATTTATAGCTGCCTGCTAGCCTATGACAAAGATTTTTATTCCAACAAAGGAGCTGCATATGAATGCAGGATCTGTTTAAAGAACTATTAAAATGGAAAATAAACCACTCTTGCGTCAGCTGGCCGTAATGGTACCTGTTTCCATTGCAGTCTAAACATGGCTTTCCCGGATGCTGACAATTAAGCATTAAGTACTAAAAGGAGGGAATTAAAAAAACTTTGGTACATTTATGACAAACCAAATATTCATTCACATACAGGCCAGGAGCTGAAGACCTGCAAGATGAGGTGATAAGATGAAATAAGGAGCATGAAAGTTGCTCAGCACCTCCATGGGTGCCGCTGAGCACCCACACAACAAGAGACAGTAGCTAGGAGTGCCTGGGACAACACGGGGGGGGATGGACTGTGCGGGGCCTGCCATGTAAGCCAGGTGCCCTGGGTACAACCCTGCGCCACTGGAAAACCGTCTGAGGTAGAGTCTTGCTGCAGAGTTTGCCAGCAACTCATCTGATGGGAAATGTTTTATAAATTTATTCTTTTTCCTAGTCTTCTCTTCTGTTTTAAAATATTTCACTAATATTGTTCTTTGGGAGTGGAGGGCTGAGAAATACATGGAACATGTCTAATTTAGAAGGAAACAGAACACAAAGCGCCACACATCTTCAGAAAGGTGAAGATGGTCATATAAAAGTAAGCATTCGCTGGCTCATATGGAGGGCTTAGAAGCTGCTTCTGGGAGTCGTGAGCAGTTTTGACATTCAAAACACAATGGGAACAGAGAGGAAGGGAACGGCAGGGAGCACATGCAGAATTTGAAAGAAAGCAGAGGCTGATTACTCCCGGTATGCGCCAGCATACATTCTTACTGTTTTGGTAATTTGTGAATATACTTTTGAAATCCATGGGAGGCTTTGCTGAGATTTGTTATGATATCAGATTTTACGTACTGCTAGTATGTTCTTTCAGGGTAGGATACACCTGTGATATGAACAGGGGAGAGGTCTGTACACCCACACCTGTACATGATAATGTGCATGTGTCGCATTCAATGAGTCTAACAGGATGACCAATGGCCCAACTTTAACATAGCCCCCAGGAACTATATCCTTTCTTTTTATCTTCTGGTCCCAGGTAACTAGTTGCATCTTGGGGTGCCAAGGTAAGTGAGAGAGATCCTGCTTTGTCAGATCTCCCTTAAAATTTTGTCTTTCACTGCAGCCACTGAGCCTGGGTCACATATGCTGATAATTAGCACAGTTAATTAGCTGAGTTGTGACCACAGTTGGTGTTAATTATAATTGCCTGACTACGTTCTGCAACTTCTCTGTCAATCAGCTGTGCACACCCTGTGTTAATTAAGACTGCAAGAATTTTGGAGCAGAGGCCTTTCTCTTCGCTGCATACATGTAAGGGACTTTGCAGTACAGTTCTAATCATAAAGTTCAAGTAATGTATTATTTTTCAGCTCAGCTTTTGTTAGACTTCAGTTTGGCTCCTTCTATTCAAGTTAAGATTTGATTTAAAAGGAGGTGTTTTAAGGTAATGATTTGGACTGAGTTGCAGTTCATGAAAACAATAAGAGCTTAAACTAGTTTCAAGTTCACATTCAGCTTTAACCTTTGGTTTCTGATTTTTGACTCCAGCTAGTACTGAAACACTGCTAATTTGAAGTTACATACACCTAGTAGCAAAAGAGGAATTGTTAAGCAAGATTTATCCAATGCAGAAGAGAGAAGCCAAGCAGCAAAGCAAAATTCGTGTTGCAACAGCACGTTTCACAGTGATAACGCAGACCCCTGTGCCCCTTACTAGAAACAGAAAGCATTCAGCCCTGCTCCCCTTCCCTCTCAGGACACTCAAGTTCACAGCTCACTACTAGGATGCAAGGCCTTTACCCTTATTTCTTAATGGAACAATTTACCACTTCAGAGAGTGTTCTCCATCTGGAGAAAACCTGGGCTGTTCATTTTTTGCCTTGAAGGAAACGCACAGGTTTTCTTCTCTTCCTTCTCCCCAGTTTCATTTGTAAGAAAGGGTTTGGGATAAACTTTCCCAGTTCCAGCATTCTTTTCTAGCTCCCTGTCACCCAAAGTTTCTACCAGTACAGGTTTTCATGAGAAAAGAGCATACAAGCATTTCAGCCATTTTTTTGTAACAATGAAATCAATAAAATTTTGCCCACAGAAGGAATAACAAACAGGAACCTTTGACTGCCTTAATGACAAGACTCTCTCCAGTTGCATGCAATTCTGTGTGGAAGCAGAGAAAAGTTAGCACAGCAAAATAAGCCATTTTGAGACATGGAATTTTAATTGTAGTTTAATCTATTGCACATAGTTTGGCGACATAATGAGAAGTCTATAAACCACACAAGTGCTACAGACTGACATCAACATTTCAGTCATAGTATATGGTTTTAGACACAGCAACAACCATAGCTGGATAGTACAGTACATTCTGTTCTACCAATGGCAAGTCAACAGCTTCGTCTACATCTGACTCTCAGTCTTTCTGGTATCCAGTATTACAGCTTTTGGAACTGAATGATAACTATTATCCCACCCCATCCCCAATTCTGTGGTCAGTAGCTCACTACTCCTAGCATATTTAATTGATAAATAATGGGGTCTGGGGCTAATGAGGAGGAAGTCCAGAAAATGGAATTATGTTACATTAGCAACATTTTTTTCTTCTAAAAGACTTAATTTATTATCTGCTCACAGTATTCACTAAATGAACAAGCTTAGCTGCCAAGTTCCCTTCCCCTGCATAAGCAAGGTGGCAGGAAATTCTGTCTGTTAAAGCTCATATCGCTCTTTATTAAAAGGTGAAATTGCATTTGCCCTAGTTTATAAGATACTCAAAATATATCTTGCAAGCAAATTGCAGAGCAGGCTGCTCTATAAGAAAGCTCACAGTATTCACTAAATGAACAAGCTTAGCTGCCAAGTTCCCTTCCCCTGCATAAGCAAGGTGGCAGGAAATTC
>JANRGW010006745.1:57098-68023 GCA_024733675.1 Psilopsiagon aymara | reverse complement strand
CATCGCTGGCGGTGTTCAAGGCTGGGTTGGACATAGCCTTGGGTGATATGGTTTAGTGGGAGGTGTCCCTGCCCATGTCAGGGTTGTTGGAACTAGATGAACTTAAGGTCCTTTCCAACCCTAACTATTCTATGATTCTATGAATTAGCAGTAATAAGAATTATTACCAAAAAAACCCGAAACCAAAACATTAACAAAGAACAGTAATAAGGGGCATCTTCCACTAGACCAGGTTGCTCAAAGCCCCATCCAACCTGGCCTTGAATACTGCCAGGGATGGGGCAGTCACAGCCTCACTGGGCAGCCTGTGCTAATGTCTCACCACCCAATATAAAAAATGTCCTCTTTGCATCCTATCTAAATCTAACCTCTTTCAGTTTAAAACCATTACCCTTTGTCCTTTCACTATAGATCTTAGTAAAAAGTCTTTCCCCATCTGTCATGATTTAAGCCCAGACAGCAACCCAGAAACATGCAGTCGCTCGCTCACTCCCCCTCATTCCTCCGCCTGCTCCTGGAGGGATGGGGAGGACATTCAAAAGAATGTACCTCCTATGAGTTGAGATAAGAACAGTCCAGTAACTAAGGTATAACACAAACCACTACTGCTACCACCAATACCAATACTGATAAGGCAAATAACAAGGGAAGACAACCGCCCACCACTCACCAACCGATACCCAGCCCAACCCAGTCAGTGATCTAACCCCTTTCATGTAACTGCCCCCAGTTTATATACTGGGCATGACGTGTTGTGGTATGAAATACCTCTTTGGCTAGTTTGGGTCAGGTGTCCTGTCTCTGCTTCCTCCCAGCTTCCCCTCCTTGCTGGCAGAGCATGAGACTCAGAAAGTCCTTGGTCAGAGTAAACATTACTGAGCAGCAACTAAAAACATTGGTGTTATCAGTGCTGTTCTCAGGCTGAAAGTCAAAAACACAGAACTGCACCAGGTGCTAAGAGAAGAAAAATGATTGCTACTGCTGAACCTAGGACACTACCTTTTCAAAATTCCCCTTTAGTATTGAAATGCTGCAATAAATTCCCCCTGGAGCCTTCTCTACTCTAGGCTGAACAACTCCAACTGTGTCAGCCTGTCTTCACAGGAGAGGTGCTCCAGCCCTCTGGCTGTCTTTGTGGCCTCCTCCGGACCTGCTGTGACAGGCTCACATCCTTCTTATATTGGGGGCTCCAGAGCTGGATGCAGTACTCTAGGTGGGATCTCATAAGAATGGAGTAAAGGGGAAGAATGCTTCTTCTGAAGGTCAGAATATGCTTGGCTTTCTACACTGGGAGTGCGCACTGGTGGCTTATGTCCAGATTTTCATTCACCATCACCCCCAAGTCCTTCTTCTCAGGGCTGATCTCAATTGCTTCATCCCCCATCCTGTATTGATACTGGTGATTGCCCTGACCCAGTTGCAGGACCTTGCACTTGGCTTTGTTGGAATTCATGAGGTTTTCATGGGCCTCATGAGGCTTGCATGGGGCACTGTTTGATGTTTGCTAAGCACATTGTTTGATAAACATCTCGTTTTGGACAGTAAAGAGTCAAATACAAACAACTGTCCTTCTGGATGAGTAACTATTTAAAAGTTGAAACATATGAACTGTGAGGAATCCATTTGAAACCGGACACACAAATTAACTTCAAGGAAGATAAATAAGTGGATTAAAGCTGCTGAAGAGTGGTCGTGAAAGGATGCATACTGATCAAAAGAGGGATATGCAGTTACTAATGAATACAAGGAGAGGAGACAGTAATGAAAGAAAGGGAATGAAGGAAAGGAATTAAGAGAGGTAGACGTAAAATTAAATAATTTGATTTTGATACAAACAAACAAACAAAAGTGTTCTGGGACTTTTAGTGCATTAAACAGGTATGAAATGTCATCCAATTCTTCTAATGAAAGAGAAACTGCACAATTTGCTGGTGTAAACATCAGTGCAGATTTTCTTAGCAGAAATGAAGACTGACTACTCAAAGACAGCAAATACAGCACAGCCTATCTCCTTTCCAGCTTATAAATTTACAAGATTCTGAACATGAAAGGCAAGAAGAGAAATGAAAGAAGGCATCTTTTAGCATGCAACATGTTCCCCCCTCTGAAGTAGGTGAATTCTGAGAATGATTAGATAAAAAGAAAAAACAAACAAATAAACAAACAAACAAACATAATAACAAATTCAAGGCATTCTGAAGTAAGTATAACAGCCGTGCTGGTTTCTAATGGCATTTCAGCAGTCATTGATAACACAAAATATATTCATACACCTCTGGTGCACCATTACACCTGAATTCTATTGATGCAATAGGTTTATAATCACTGAAGGTTTGAGGAGAGGAAGAACAGAAAAAATAAGCAAAAGTGACAAGTTAAAAAAAAAGCCTCCTTTATTCCTATTCAGTACAAAGAAGAAAAACTAAGAGAATAAGAAATAAAGAAAGTAATAATCTTCTTATAATCATTGTATCGCAAGCAAACCACAACCCTGATTAGTTTTTTCCAGCATAGGGACAACAGGAGACAAAAAGACATAAAGTACCACCTAAAAATATCACCCAAGAAATGCAGTCAGTGTATATCAAGCCGTACAGTGTTGTTAACCTGAGTTTCACCTAATAAAGCAGCCACAGAACACATACATGAAAAAATCTGCCCCTGCAACCTACTCCTCACCCGTAAACTGATTCATCACATGATCCTGAATAAGATCTAAATGGAGCTATTTGCCTATTCTCAAACATACTTTATCAATAATGAAATTCATCTGATCCTTCCTTTTCCCAACATCTGGGGACTTGAGGGTCTGTAGAGGTACCAGCTTGGTTTATTGCTGCAGTTTTCTTGAAAACTTTTATTTATTAGTACTGGGTTCATAAAACTATATATAGAAAAAAAAGTCACTTGAAAATAGCATCCTTTGAGTTAGGTAGCTTCTACCTTCACAAACTCTTAGAAATACAAGAAAAAAGGCCAGTTTGGTAATTTTGGTTTTCTTATAAATTATATGTCAAACCATAGAATAAGGTAACTAATTCACACTGAGTTTGTTTCTTGTAGGAGTAAATTACAACATGGGTTTCAGTTATGCAAGAGAAAAAAACCCACTTTCATCTGGGCACTGACCTCTTTTCATACAACTCCCCACAGAAACTGGAGGGCAAGATATGAGTGTCATCTGCTGCTTCATGCATGTCACCTAAACCAGGACCTTTCCGTGTGCACAGTCACTTTAATGATTTCCAGGGTTATGCTTGCATTCACCATAGCTGGATTTTGTTCTTATGCTCTTGAAGTAAAGAAATGAATGAGAGTGGTTTCAAATCTATTAGCAGCCGCAGGAAGCTAGGCAGCAAATAAAATTGTCAAACTAGATTATAATACAGAATGTGTAATAAGCCCTCAGAGAGAGGATCAAGCAGAATGGAGTTCACGTCTATTTCTCATGTCTCATACTGCAGAAAGGGATTGGTGTTATGTAATCATAGAGTATCTTTGTTTGGCCCTTCTTGGGCCAACACCTGCAACAGTATTTCCACTTTTTATCAGCTTTGCTTTTGCCATACAAATCATTTTAGATCAGAGAAATAGCCCAGGTTCACAGCTATAGCCAGATGTTTAGTTACCAAATGCCTCTTTTATTCTCTTAATGCTTATTTCCAAAACCTGCCCATTTCACTAGCATGAAATAATAGCTTACTTTCCTAGAGCAGCAGTAGTGATACCAAATTTGGCTAGCCATCCCTCTCACCACCCCTAGTTATGGTCCTGGCCAGTGAAGACTCCACCAATGTGTAATTAGGAAGCCAAGTGCCTTTTTTGACAAATGTTTCTCACTTTGCAAAATTGTTTTGTACTGCAATATCTTGAAAGCCAAAGAGGAATATTTTATACCACTTCCTGAAATACATTTTATTAAAATCAATTCATTTTAAGATTGAGTAGGTGGTATATGCGAAAGAAGCTATGAAATCAAAGAATAAATAGCTCAATAAATATTTACCATTAAAAACAGACTTTGTTCCACATCACATATAAAGTTCTTCTAATCAGCCTCTGATTTATAAGCCAAGAAGAAAAAAAAAAAATAAATGCACCTTGTCAGCTCCTACTGCTCCAAGAACGTCTCTGATAAGAATGTAAAGAGTGCTGGTCTAAACGCATTCTTTACTTATAAACTAAAAGAAAGTACATTATAGGCACTTCTTTTACAAGCTTATTTCAGTTCACCTTATCTTTCAGGCCTGATGAGGGTATCACACTGCTTTTCACACTTGAATAACTTCACTGAATTTGGGGAGTTCTTTCTGATCTACACCCATGTAACCAAGTACGGGATCAGCCAGCTGTTCTTTCCCAAGGGAATAGAATTAACATTCCAAATTCAGGGAGAATCTATTACAAGGCAAGTGAAGACCTTGCAATGGATTGATGTTTATGTGCTCTGTCCTCTCCATGCTAATCATACCAGAACAGACTCTCAGCTGCTGCAAACAACTGTAGCTTCAAGATTTTACCTGAGTTACACCCTTGTCACTAGCTGAAAATTCAGCTAATCATTCTATAGTGCAGTATGCAGCACACAAGAAGGTGTATAATCAATTCTTTACATAATTAAATGAGGAAAAAAATACATTAATGATACCTTATGGCCATGGTGTTATGCACACAAAAGACAACATATTTAAAATTATATTCTCACAAGCAATTGTAACTCAGCTTCTTTGTATAAATCTATTAAAGCATTAAAACTAATATGTGCAAAACAGAATGCAACATATGTGCCAGGGGATTAAGATATCATCACAGTGGGAACTGTAGCTATTGATTTGCTGATTTTGATGAAAATAAAGGCTAACCCTTGGCATTATTTTCCTTTAATTTTTTACCTTTTTAATTTTACTATGATTATTCCTACTTTACTATGAAAAAGAAAAACTACTAATTTTACATTTCATCTCCAGCTCTTGAAAAAAAAATCTTTGATATAAAAATAACTTATACAACATGAACATGGAGGATAATTCACAAATCAGCAATTCATCAAAGACTGGAATACAGTTTTAGGCAGAAAAGCAAAGTCATATGTCCCTATTTGAGTTAATATTATACCAGCAAAATATTTAATTTTTAGAGACCAGTATTAAATGTTTTGTTTCTAAATTGTTACTAGTCTGTAAAACAGACAAAGTTGGGGAAAATCTCTGCCAAAATAAAAGCGAAGAGTATTTAATATTTACAGTTTTCAGAAAATACATAGTGCACACTAGATTGTTCTAATCCATCTAGGTCCCATTTCCACTTACGGACACGTGGAAATATTTATGAGTCAACTTATGTAAAGTTATGTGGCGGTATTTATGTTGAAGAAAATGGCAATAAAAGGTTCTTTTTTTATTGTGGAAAGCAATAAACATGAAAACTTACAAATAGTGATCTGTGTTTTGCATGCAGAATAAACTCTTACAGAACCAACACTCTAGAACCTTTCAGATTCTTTTATCCAAAGTAGCCTTAAACAAAGATAAACAACCTCTTATAAGTTAAAAAAAAAAAAAAAAAAAATTGATTCAGTTCAGCAAAGTAATGGATGATATAGGGCTACAGGGAACTAATTATTAACTGTAACATTAAACAAATAGTTAACAAAGATGAATCTTCAAGTTAGCTTAAAAGCAGCACAGATAACTCATTAGATTACTATATTGTTTTTGCACCAGAATAATAGGAATGATACAAAATTTTCATTAATGAGGATGTTATTTTCTCTCTTCATGAAGACTTTTGAATTTCTTTTTTTGAACATCGTGTTTAAAAAAAAGGCCATGAGCAGATGGATCAATAGAACAAGAAACTAGCAGTTAGAGTTAAACATAAATTACTAATTACTTTCCTCTTTTAAGATTAACTTTTTCTGTGTTGCTCTGTAAGAATAATTTATGGTTAGAATCACCATTTTGCCATGTTGATGAGATATTGATTCAATGTTTATTCAACATAACTTGTTTTAAATATAGTACATGGAAATCCACATTTTAACATAAACTCTTTCAACAGTGCACTGAAACCTATGTTTTGAACCTGCAAGGAAATGCAGGTTTGAATATTCCTTGTCTTCTGAAATGCTGAAGTTATTTTGAAATAGAAAGTGGTTAAAAATATCATTCCGATGCAATTTTTACAAAATTTTAAATGTGTAAGAGAAAAACCTCTTGTAAAAATCATCTGCATATGGAAACTGTTCTAAAAACAAGAATGTCTTTCTTTAAAGAGAAAGAACTTCAACATTATAATTCCATTAACGTGAAGGATAGATTGTGGCTATTTTTTCCTATCTGAAATACAAATATAATATTGTGACAAAAGGCTATGTCTGTGATGCTGACATATTTCTTGATGTTCACAAAAGCCATTTACAGTTCCTTCTGCAAAACTCATGCATTACAATACATTTATTTAGTTGTGCATTGGTACTGACTATGCAGGGGGTTGAAATTAGATGATCTTAAGGTCCTTTCCAACCCTAACTGTTCTACTATTCTATGATTCTGTGCCTACTGGGCATTTTAAGTACTATCTTGAATCTTTTCCCTTGTGGAGACTTAGTTTGTGTCCTACTTATTGTAAGTATGTTCAGACCAAGATAAAGACTCAATACAATTTTGGTGGGAAAACTTAATTCATGCAGCAATTAGTTGTGCACTTTAAGGCATACTGTGACTCTACCTCATGTGTCATTGTGCTTTGAAAGCATTTAGCATATCCAGATAGACTTTCCTAGAAGAATCCTGGTATTGACTTTCATGAGGACAAAGGGAACTGCAGAAAAACACTATTAAGCTTCTAAATATGGTATAGAAATAGGCATACTGACCCCTTGAGGCTATTCCTAATTCACATTTAAGGATACAGTGTTATGAATCATTTCAGAAGCTGAACCAGATTTCAGAAAGGGTAAGTTTCTGGAAATGCAAGCAAGTGAAGTAATTTCCATTCCAATTCCACTCTAATCAAGCTCATCACAGATAAATTGAGCTTGAGATTGTGCCCTTTGACAGTTTGCAGATCAGCTCCCCTCAGAACTCCAAACTTTCAATTCATATTTTACTGTCAAATTTTTATGGCTTTCTTTTTTCATCAGTTTTCAATTCTCTCTTATCTTGTGGCTTCCATGTATCCATGACTTTTTAAAGATGGGCTTAGGAGGCTTCCATATAGTGGCATTTTAACTAGAGCTTGCCAAAGGGTGAAAGTTCCTTTTGTTGTGTTTTTGAAAAGCATTGCTAACCTGAACTGAGACATAAAATAAAGGAGTTGGAATCTTTTCAATGAAAGATGAATTAGGTAAAATTCCATTTTTGGAGAATGTAGTAGGTTGGGGTTTTATTTGTTCTTCAGCTGCCTTGTCCACAAAGCAACCAACTGACTGGACAATTAAGCTGTATGGGGGAGCAGAGTTAGTCTTCTTACTACAGCTGAACAGCTGCGTGAGGCAAAAACTCAGAATACAAAGTTTTGAGCAACTTTGATCAAATAAAAACGCAAATACCAACACACCATCATGAAACATTTAGATTCTAAGAGATCAGGTCCGTTTTGTGGCTTTGCCTTTTACAGAGGAGTTATGTGTGTTAATGGCTTGATTTTAAGCAAATCTTCTGAAGATTAATGTAATTTAATTGCATTCTGTTACCTTTTTTCTTATTTTCAAATAGAATATTTCTTTCTAAATCTGTTGCAAGCAGTATTTGTTAAAGCCTTCACCTCAGCTGTTTCCTTCTCCATTATTTTCTGTGAATTATAAGAGAATAGGCTGAGGGAAATTTCTTAACTTCTACACACAAGAAATAATTGTTCTAAGAGTAATTGTTTAAAATTATTATGGAACTACTTCTTCTAACATTTATTTTGATGTTTGATCAATTTGTGTGTGCACCATTGAACTAACTCATTATTACTGCTCTATTAGTTTTAATTCTTTTAAATGTCTACAGCATGCTGTTCTCCATTTGTTGTGATTACAAGGTCAACAGTACAAATCTATCACATTTTCTGTTCTCTCCTGAAGGTTTAGTTCCACATGTCCATCTTTATTACCCACATCCTTTCTCTTAGGAATCACTTATGGCTAGATCACAACCTACCATCGATTCTTTTCTTTCAGCTATATTTTGGTAACATATATTTCACATGCACAAGTTTTCCCATTTGGCCAACATCCAGTTAAAAATTTCCCTTTGATGCTCATACACGCAAGACATGCTGCACTAAATTTGGCTTCCATTACTCATGGTCACCCACTTGGCAGTTTAACTCTCACTGGTTTTACATGGACACCCTATATTATATTGCTTTTTCTCTCTCTACTGTGGAAATAAAAACAGATGCTGTATATCTTAATTCATTGTTTTTCAGAATGGAATTAATCAATGTCAGAAACTCTTGCAGGTCTCCTTTACAGTT
The DNA here is from genome assembly GCA_024733675.1 of Psilopsiagon aymara. NCBI lineage: Eukaryota > Metazoa > Chordata > Aves > Psittaciformes > Psittacidae > Psilopsiagon > Psilopsiagon aymara. The sequence continues at coordinate 59,557 of JANRGW010006745.1, read as the reverse complement.
CCTTTCCAAAATAGAGGCACTACATAATTTTACAGAACATGAACTAATGCTTAAAACAACTACATACCCAAATAACAGATGAGTTTGTTTCATTAAACTCAGGACAGCATTTCTGTTGTTGAGTGTCCATTTCCAATTATAACAGTAGTTATGACATTTTTAAGGAAATTAATCCCATAAAATTCAAAAAATTCAACTTACATTTCTATTTAGGTCTGTGTAAGTCTTAATTACCACTACAAGGACGCACTCAAATAAAAAAACAACAACAAAAAAGACACGAGAAATAACTTGCTGATAGATTCAAAGCACATCATAGAAAACAAAAGCAAGGACTGAACAACACCCACTGTATAATGCCAAGTATTATTTTGCCTAATTAGGATCCTAAAAACTTGCTGATCATATTTCTACTGAGTCTGATTTCCTTTTTTCCTTCTGTGCTGATTCCATATTTATTTCTATTCATTTTCTATTTTTTAAAAAAATCTGAAAACTATTATCACCTTCTGAATTTATTGTTCTCATTTCACTTTACAATTATTGCTTTATTCTGGCATCTATCTGGCTTATTTTCTTCATTTCTTTTTTACCTTCTGTGAATGCAGTTTGTGGGGTTTTAACTGCTCTAACAAAGTTCACCATTCAATTTCTTTTATTTCTCTTGCTCAGCAGCACCTGCTTCTTTTTATGATATTTTAGTGCTCAGAAGGATGGCAGATTGACAACCATGGAAGTGGAAGTCCCATTTGTATGTTTATAAGATTTGAGCAAGCTATAGCAGCAAAAGATTTTATCAAGGTATCCCAGCTTCCCTGGAAAGGCCACTGATAAGGTATTTAGTCCAAATTCTCTTTTCTAAGTCTTCTCAGAAGGTAGCCAGTTGTAAAGGGATTTTGTTTTTGAAATGGATCGCTGCCTACTGGACTTAGACAAATTGGCAATTTCTGCTTTAGGAACACAGAAGCTCTTTCTTAGACCAGAAAACATCTATCAATTGCCTGGTTACAACTCTTGCATTCCATTATCAATCCACAGTACCTGTTCACCCTGACAACAAGCAAGAGCTTCACAGTCTTGTACCCCCAAGTGAAGAAGGGCACATCATTAGAAGCAATCTATGGCTCAATTTCCTGAAATCACTGTCTTGTTTGAATTACAGAGGTTTGGAATATTTGGGCAACCGCATGAAAGTTGTCACAACTTCTAACATTTTTAACTACCATAGTTCATAAGAAAATCATTACTAGAATGATTATTTACCTTGAAATACAGAGAGGTCATGTAGATCTTAACACTAGCCCCATGATACTCCATGTCATGTGGTTTAACAGGGTGACTGGTATTTAAAAAATGCTAAAGAAACCCTCAGTCCATTCAAAAAGAGTATCTGATAATATCCACTTAATATAATATTGTCAAAGCACAGCTCACTCAGATACAAAGGAATTGCAATTTTTTTCTAATGACTGGATTAGTATATTTATATCTTGGACATTTAAGAATGACAGGTGACATCGTGGTTACAGATGAGACACTGGAAGGTGCAATAAGGAGAGGTAGAAATAATTCAAGTCACTCAAATGGAATTTGTTACTTTCTTTTACTGTGATAAAAAGTTTAAACTGAAAGCTAACCTGATTCTAGCTGATCAGGATAAGCCAAGGATAAGAAGTATACCTTGTTCCCAAGTTCACTTTTTATGGCAACAAACATGAAAAATTAGCAATGCTTCTCTAGATGAACCCCATAGCATTGTTACTTCAGATCCAGAACTGCATGGATAAGGCACTTCTGATTCATAACCTTTGCATTTCAGATGCAACCAAGACCACTGAACAGTTTTGTTTAAAGAACCCAGAACCAACCTTCTTATTTGGAAACAATAGCCCTTGGTTAAATTAAATGAGAGGTAGTCACCCAGCTCAGCTGCTACTAAATCACAGACTAACTTTCAATTTGGGAAGCTAACTCTTCTTGTTGACATGTGGTTATGTTTTGCATTGAATTAACAGTATAAATTCCATGTTGACATATGGAATGTTTCTTTCTCAGCTAATAATAAAGATGTCTTCTGTTTTTTCTGTTCTGGTATTTAAGTGTCATGGGTTCAGCAGTAGCAGTCATTTTTCTCCTTCATAGTAGTTGGTGCAGTGCTGTGTTTTTGACTTGTGATCTAAGAACAGCGCTGATAACACCAATGTTTTTAGTTATGGCTTAGTGATGTTTGGTCTGCCCAAGGACTTTGTGAGCCTCATGCTCTGCCAGGGAGGAGGGGGAGCCGGGAGAAAGCAGAGACAGGACACTTGACCCAAACTGACCAAAGAGGTATTCCATACCACAGCACATCGTGCCCAGGATGCAGAAACGGAGAGCAGAGATCCGGAAGGGTGGTGGGGGGTGCACTGGCTTGGTCGGGCTGAGTATACGTGGTGAGCTGTTGTATTCTTTTCCCTTGT